>BMAT01006172.1:135972-153285 GCA_019649035.1 Elysia marginata
TCTATTTTTTCTTCTTCTTCTTGCTCTTCTTCTTGCTCTTCTTCTTGCTTTTCTTTTCTTCTTCTTCTTCTTCTTGTTCTTGTTCTTGCTCTTCTTTTCTTCTTCTCCTTCTTCTTGTTCTTGTTCTTGCTCTTCTTTTTTTTTCTTCTTCTTCTTCTTCTTCTTCTTCTTCTTCTTCTTCTTCTTCTTCTTCTTCTTCTTCTTCTTTTTTTCCAACTTTCTTTCTTTCTTCCTTTTGCTTTCCTAGACTGAGCTAAGAACAAAGCAAAACAAAGCCTCGAATTTTCTCCATTCGCGAGTCCCAATCCTTCATCATCGCTCACTTTTGCTGCGAAGGTTTAGTTAGATTGTGAAAATGCTATCATATAGCTTTGTTCCTGAATTATAATTGACAAAAAACTGCTTTCAACATGGCCATTAAGATGCGTTGCTGTTATTGTAATTTTAATTTGCAAAAAGACCAAATTAGCGGTAGGAATAATGCAGGCCTATTTTTTCTACATTGTGAAAAAACATAAGTTTCATTACTTTTTCTTTTTTTACTAGGGCTGTTATTGTTGGCGTATGAATTGACCTAATACAACTGTTTCTTTTTTCTATATCTCTATAATGTTTTGCGGAAGTTCAAGTTCAAAATGTACAGACGTAAACATTTAAACATGCAGATGATAAAAAAATAAATTGTTTCCTTTTCTTTTTATAATAGATTGGTTGTGGATAATAGAGTAACAATTTGATTTATAGGTTTCAGGCAATTGTTTGTTGTTGGTTTTTTTTGGGTAATGGATATTGATGGTGATATACAGATTAAGAAATATTGTAAACCAAGAGACATCGATTATCGGAGATTAAAGTTGGATGTTAACACAAGACTTTTTTCAATTAATCACAAAGGCATAATAAAGTTTTTCACTTGTAGGAAATAGAATGAGAAGTCAAAGACGAGCAGTTGGACCGAGTGAGTTTTTTTTATTTAAGAGGATGAATCTTATAGAATCACAAAAAACTAACAGAGAAGCAGGGAAAGCTATAAATGCTTCGGACAAGATAGCCAAAGAATGAAAGAGGAAAGTACTTGTAACTTAAATATGCGTATAGCATTCATCTACAATTACACTACAAGATTTTCCAACCTTAAGGAAAACGTCCTTATGAAGTATGTTATTTGTCATACTGTATTACAAAATTTTCGTGCTAGCTAATAATTCTTGCTTCTATTCATGACTCGCATGAAGGTTTTTCTTCCAAACTTTACGGCAAATATTTGAAATGCGTTTGAAAACACTTTAGCGAGGAATCACGACAAGAGCCAATAGCTTGTTAAATTTATATAAACAACCTCAAACCCCCAAAAGCGTTACTGCTTTATTTTGTTGTTTTTGGTCTACAAAAGCGAAATAGGTAAGTATTTTATGGGATTCTGTCTTTATTGTTGTTGATTGATGTATGTGTGTATGTTTGACTATACCAGAGTTTGGAAATGAACGGACAGGCACTATAAACAGATCACTTGATGGGTCGTGTGCTCTTTAGCCATACCATACAGAAGCTCGATTTCCAGATTTCGACAATAAAGAACTTTCATTTTCGCAAATCGTGTACGTGAGCTGTAATTCTTTAAGTAAATCCGGGAAATAATACAAAAATTATGGCTAAAGTTTGAATTGATACTTAAAATAGCAAGGTTTTTATTTGCTAACACACAAACACATCACGTATACTCAACACGCAGCTCTATACTCGTGAAAAACGAATGTATGAAACGATCCCGCACGTGTTATCAAGCTATAAGAATGTGTGGCTTCTAAAAGGTCACCCATACAAGATCCAATTTAGTTATGTGCCCCTGGCATCTTACACACAGAAGACATCGGTCTTAAGAGGCAGCAAATAAAAACAGATGCGGATATAATGTAACTCTGGCAGACCGCTAGGTCTGGATTGACAGTGAGACTCGAACCTGGAGTTGAGCCAGCTTTTCCTCGATCTGATTCACCCGCTTCTCCATGGCTCCTGAGTTGGTGTGCATCTCAATAACCAGCTCTTGGATATTGGACTGGGTCTGCGGAAACAAATACAGAGCACTGATAAAGAAAAGAAGAAGTGGAGATGCTATACATGTAGCTTTATTAAAAATTAGAAACAAAATTGAAGATAAATAAACTATATATATTTATACAATGATGTTTATAAGTTTTGGATCTAAACAAATAATTCATCAGTTAGGAAAAATAAAACGGAATGCAAAAAAACTACTGTGGTGACCCATACCAATCTGGTCTCGATGAGGCAATAACAGTGTAAAAAATAAGAAAATTGTTCTTTATTAAGTAATAAAACAAGTTTCTAATGAAATGGCAAGTTGGTCCCTTTAGAAAAGCAATTGGGCAGGTTTGGCATACAAAGCATGTTGAATTGCCTTGTCTTTAGTAATTGTTTCGCGTGTGGTAAGTAGCCTTAATGTTGTAAAAAAACAAAAATCAAAATATAATCATGCTATCGAAGCTAAGATGATAACGCACAAAAGAAAAAAAAGCCTTGTAAAATGAAATTTTCAGAGATTGTGATAACATGGATAGCATTTTCAGGAATAAATCTCAAAGCTTAATGTCTTAAAGCTGAACACATTCTGTAGATTCATGTGGCAACACCAACTTCATTTGAGTCAATAAGACTTATTTTCTTTCCACCATTAAGTGCGTTGAAACACGTAAAATAAATTTTGTCTTGTAGTATGTTTCACGACAAACTGCAGTCTTCCAATTAAAATTTATAAACCGATACAAAGCTCTAGACTTCAAAAACCTCGATGTTTAATCTGCCGTCGGTAATTACTACTAGTTGGAATGAAATTACTACTCTGAAGCCGGTGTTAACACCTCAGTTGCATTAAACATTAGCGCGGGATTGGGGTAGTTTTCCAAATGTCATCTCACACGCTGATTACTCCATCAACATGATAGAGATCAAAATGAGAGCGGAGTAAAACTGCCAAGAGTAGCGCATTACGCTTGATCATGCACAGTAACTATCTACAATTTTAACAAGATTGATAACACGTAGATTAACGAATTACTTCGCCGTAAATACCAGCTATAAAACGCAACAAGCCAAAGCGCGAGATTATTGACGATATTGTGTTACAAATAGTTGAAACAACAGCACTGGCAGATATAAATTTAGTATGTTAACCATTATGATTTGCATGCCTCTATTATATGGGTAGTCTTTTCGTATTACTTTTATAGACGCAGAAAAAATTTGCAAAGGTTGATGTTAATGAGCAATCAAGTCTTTGTTTCTGCTGCACCTCAACATTTTGGAAACACTATTTTTCTTTAGTTGTGAGAGGTAGAGGCATGTTTGTATCTCAGTTTATTGCTAACATATTTTGCACAGGTCATGGTTATCATATTAACTAAAATTTAGAACTTGTTTTCACAGCGACGATCATCCATCACCCCGGTCAAACAGTTCCGTCTGATCTGATTCATCTCCCTCTTGCAATATATTTGAAATTCACGAACGTGCTGTCAGTTTAGAAGTTATGTTTATGTTTATATTTTAAGGTGATTCAGGAGATTGGGCTTCGCGATGGAACTCCTTTTTTAAGAAGCCTTGTGTGGACTGGATATAAGCTGTGTTTGTCTCAGTTGCAAGGCGGTGGGCGCTAGAACTGCTAAGAGTCGAAGGTTTAAATCACACTAAATGCGTTGTCTCAGAGGTGGGTGCCAGAGCTACTAACTTTATAAGTCGGAGATACAAATCACACTAAATGCGGGCATATTAGGGGCATTATGTCACTTAAAGCCCACTTCTTTACACTGCTAATTCCACGTATAAAAAACTTTCGATCGTTTGGTTTAGGGGTATGCAGCTTACAAGATGCCTAATGTTCAATTTACCGATCTGATTCGTTCGAAACTTACGAATCGTTAAAAGTAACCGTAAGACTTATTGTATTAAAGGAAAAATGCTATAAAAAGAAGCAAACTTAAAATAAAATTTTCAAAGTAACATGTTCTTTAGATATATTTGGGTATTGCAAGTAATCACTCAGTTATTGTACACATCCTCAATGCTTGGGATTTAAATAGAATCCTTAGGTTTTACCTTACTAAGTATATATCTCTACATAAAAAACACAATGTCGCAACAAAACAAAGGTAGGACTAGGCTATTATGTTTATCTTTTTACCTATCTATCTACCTGTACAATTAGAATCAATCAACGATTCGTCTATCTATCAATTGACTTATCAAACTATCAATCCATTTTCATATCTATCTATTCTATCTATCTATCTATCTATCTATCTATCTATCTATCTATCTATCTATCTACCTATCTATCTATCTATCTATCTATCTATCTATCTATAGCTATCTATATATCAATCAATCAGTCTATCCATCAATTTATCTATTTTTCCTTCTTTCTACCAACCTATATACCTATCTACCTTTTATTCTTACTACTTATCAATCTAATCATTTGTATATCTTTCTATCTTTCTTTCTTTTCTTATCTATTTATGCATCGAGCTGTTTATAGTTTTTTTTCTATTTATTAAACATTTTGCACATATACATCTATCTATCTATCTATCTATCTACTTATCTATCTATATATCTACATTTCTTTCTCTCTTTCTACCTTCTTGTCTATCTCTCTCTCTCTATCTTTTCATCTAACTGCCAATCTACCCATGTGTACTTTGATCTATCAACATATCAACATATCTTTCTATTTATAGTTGTCTATCTATCAGTCAATCTATCTTATGATCCATTTTATGATCTCTTTATTTGTCTATCCATCTATCAATTTATCTATACTTTAACCGGTCAATCTACCTATTTCCGTATTTCTCTCGATATGTCCCTCTGCTCTTTCTCACAGTCTTTCTCTCTTCCAGCCACTTTATATCTTATGGAGTTGGTGCCTCTTTTTTCCCTCTTACCCTTCTCCTATGGGAAATAAGTCAAACGAACTTGTCTGGTGTTTCGAGTCGGTGCCATTATTTTCTTTAGGACCCGTCATGATCTATGCCAAGGTGAGTAAATCACACGTTGTTTTAGCATAAATGCCTTTGTGGTAAGGGTAACTACATAATTATAATATGTAAATTTCATACACTTTCCCAAGGTTAAAGGAACAGGAAATATTTCCCATTTTTCCTGAGCAGAAGGACCAACAATCTGGAAAAGGCTATAGGCTGGTAGTAAGTATTGAGGAAACATAAAGTTGACTCATTGCGGTGCTTTCACTTCACTTCACAACGGTTTGGGTGCTAAACAGAGTCGGCATTACCTCATTGATTTCGCACGAGCTGACTTGCAAAGTTTGTAGTACAACAGTATTGATTCGTCGCTAACTTGCACTAACCATTGTGCTAATGGCTGTTCCGGCCGCGTACAGAGCTGATTGACGCAATTCACTCCACGTTTGATGTCAGGGTCAACAAAAGATGTTCGTTTATACCCTCTGTCAGGTACGCTTTAGAATTAACGGAAACATATCGGCCATTAGAGGTTTTGAGAAGGCCTTCATTGAAACTGTACACGTTTTAGCCTGTATCTTTCAATCCAAATAAAAGATTCGAATGGCGAATAACCAGTAGCAAAAGTCTAGTCAACAAGTTACAGACAACCGAAGTATCAAAAATCCATTTCTAAATGTCTACTTAGAAAACAATGCCTTAAAATTTGAAAAAAAAAAGTTTGCCTGTAAACTACATTCTGTGCAATCTTTTAAGAGTAATTATGGTTAGAACTATTTGATGGAGGCGGGAAATAAAACCACGGATTAATGGGTTTTTTTTTTGTTTGTTTGTTTTTTACTAGGTAAAGTAAAAGATATTCCTTACAGAAGCAACGAATGATGGTTCCGCAGCACAATATGAGGGGTTCAGACAACGCTGAAGAAAGATTATTCCACCCAAATATTTTCTAAACAAAGAATAGAGCAAAGCAACGGCAATCTAGCTCGTGGCGTAAAACACTACGCATAAAAATGATCTCTTTTGCTTTCCTTAACCTATTGTTTACTATTAACTTTGTTAACTGACTAGACATGTAAAAGTTGGAAAGACTTCACTAGCTTACTTGAGGTGTAAATACTGTATTCGATTTCCCAACCACAGTGATAACTTAAAGAACTGTACCTAAACGAACACAGTTACTTGGTAAAACTCTGAAGCAACAACAGTTTTTCTTTCTGCTCCTCTTTATATTGAAGAAGCAGATTCACACAAAAAGCTTTAAAATGTTTTGATTTTAAACATTAATTTTAGTATTCTCTTTTATAAAGGATCATGTTTGTAGGTTGGTTGCAAAAGAAAAGAAAAAAATCTTAGGAGTCCAAGTGGATTGTTTAAAAAATTGAACACGTTTTTTTGTTCAAGGGCAAAAATGTTTGAGCTTAAGGAATTCTAGTTGCAATAGTCAAACTGATGCTTCAAATGTGTGAAAAATGTTTCCTCTTAAAATGGAAGGTTTATCCGAGAAAGGTCTAAAACAGAAAAGACTTTTTTCATCAATGTTAAACTGCCAAAACAATTTTTTTTGGTAGAGCAGATAAATTATATGTGTACTACAGGAAATAGATGTGACAGTAATTTTAGTTTTATATTCATCCATTAGTAAATTGTCAAATAATTTTAGGTAAAGGCCAAACATCAATCTACAAGGCTATCAGGAAAACACAATGAGTAATATGATTACACCATAGGCCATCAGAGTACTTGCAGATGTTGTCAGGTTCTGTCAAAAACGTTACAATAGACTGGATTGGTCTGAAAGTAATGCCTGTATAAACATATTGACATGTGGGACAATTAAAAAAATATATTTTTGAAATCTAAGTTACATGCTACATTATGTGTCTTTTCTTTATCTATCTTTTTTCCTCTCTAGCGATCAAGCCAAAGTTTATAGAAACCTTCTGAAAAGTAGAGTGAAAATTCAATACCGCTACCAATACTTCTATCCGACACTTACTTTTACTTCGTCATTGTTTGCAAATTGAATGTATTTCAAATTTTGGAGACAAAGAAAACAACCCCAAATAGAAAGCGATAGATAGAGACCTTAACGTAAGTAAGTTGAACAGGTCAGCTTGGTCATAGACCAACTTGTGTAATAATAAACTTAAACTGCGTCCCATTAGGATATTGCATATGGCGATGCATTTTAGAATTGGTATTGCCTTTTTTTCAACATATCGGTTTCACACTTGCTTTGGTTAATTCTAAGATCCTCAAATTACAAGTAGTTTTCCGAGCCGTAAGCCTGTAGAAAACTATCTGTCGCCAGCCTTTTGATGATAAAATTTTTTTATCGGTTAAATTTTGCAGTTAAGAGATGTTGCCCATTAGAGTTTGATCTGTTTTGAGGAACTGAACGGTCTGTCTTGTAACTGTATAGAAGGACTCTATTAATTCTGAAAACCTTTCTTCAATAATAACAGGCATTACTATTCAACCGTTATGGAAGGATTGAGAGTTTACACACAGCAGGGTTATATTTTAAAAGTACATCTAACACACATGGTCGTATTAAAACAATATAGAGAAGGACATAATATAACCATAGCTTCACCTTTAACTTTAATAGATTCACCTAATTGCAAAAGCAATACTCTAATTTCAAAAGTGTTTTAAGGCTGTTATTTTTTTAAATCGTAGGTGAAGAAACGGACTCCTTCTTACTAGAGACTTTTTTTAAACTTATCATTGATTTTCAAAAGTTATGGTCTGGAAATGCTAATAGAGACCTTTAGCACACGCACCGTGTCTCAATACGCGTACGTGAAAATCGGGAAAGCAGATTAAGAAACTATAAATATAATGAAACCAGTTTCTAAAAATAGAACGTCTGTGGGTCTATTTTTAGAAACTGGTTTCATTATTTTTATAGTTTCTTAATCTGCTTTCCCGATGCGTGTGCTAAAGGTCTCTAATAAAAATACCATTTCCCGCGTAAAATATGCTTCATACTCGTTGAGTTGTGAAAAGAGTTTTTATTTACTTTCTTTGTGCACATCAAGGAGCTGAATACATTGAAAGAAGCTTGGTAAACTATAAATGCGAGACTTTATTCCTAGTTGAAAAATTATGATACAGAGAATTGGTTTTTTAATAAAAATTTTTATTCAGGTTGTAAACAGTTGTAGTTATAAAATTATGTTTACAAATGGAGTTACAACAGTAAAAGTTTTAGCTATGCCATGACCAATTACAAATAAACCAAAAATATTCAGAATGTTCTAACCCGACTACAAGACAGGAGTAAGCAACCAACAGCAATAAGCACCAACACCAACCCGTCACGTATTTTCGTGGATTCTTTTAAATTGTGAGATTCAAATTAAATTCTAACTTAAACACTGGTCTAGAAGAAACGACAAATCATTAGGCAAAATAACAATTATCCAATCGTTAATGATTGCAAAAATAGTCTATATATTAACCTCACAACAGAATTCCCAATCAATCTATTCGCCTTTACATCGTAGTTCCTGCTCCGCAACACAAGGCTGTTGGCTTTGTGGAGACACACCAAATTACACTATTTATTTTGTTTTGTTTGATGAAAGCTTGTGTCTTCATGCTGTCGCTAAAAATATTTGGTAATTTTGAAAAACCTATCACTTTTACTAAAAAAAACGTCTCTTGGTATGAGTGAAACTTATGTTTTCTTACATAAAGAACAAAATCGTGGATTCTTTCTTTTGTAATCCCTACGTCCTAGTTTTTTTAACAATCCGCACCAGGGCGAACACATAGAATAAATCGTATCTTTTCGGTGAAATTTATTAGCTATGCACTAGGGAAAACCTTTGATCAAACAAAAATTAATCCAACAGCGTATAGTTTCTTGTAGTTGATAATCGCGCTGCCCTAAACACAGTTAAAGCTACCTTATAAGAGAGACTAACATTATGAGACAAGACTCCTCTGAGACTCTATGTCTCGTTGCGTCATTTCTAAACAAAAATAACTATAAAACTGATGTTAACATACTTGGCTATAGAAGCTGAAGAAATATGTAAGATTTTATTTATACCATTTGAAGAAATATGCAACAAAAGTCTTTGTATTAGCATAAATAAGAATTTAGCTAGATAACTCGATATTTCTTTAATTATAAGACACAACCAAAAGCAAGAATAACTCAAAATGAATTAGGTACAAAATAAGACGCATCTACATGCGTAGGAACAAATGTAAGAATAAAAGTAGAAAACCAAAATAAGAATCACATATTAAAACAACAGCATGCATATAAGACAGAAAACATTGTCTCATGCAGTTGCGGCACGAATAGTTATTTAATAATAAATCAGAAGAAAAACAATTAAAATAATGTGCATTGTGAACACCAAAAGCAAACGAAAAGCAGAGCTTAATTGATAAAACCTGCAACCATAGTCACAACAAAAGGTTAATTGAATAAGTTAATTTCCACAACCTCAATAATTATGTTATGTAGGACAGCTGCTAGGCTACTCTAGCTTTATTTGGCACCAGCAAGCAAAAGAACAAAAACTGATAACATAAAGTAGGCCCCTAACCTGTTGGTATACCACGTGAGGGATGGAGATATAAACACTGGGCATAGGCGCTATACCCATGTGACCCATGTTCTACGGGAAAAAAAGGATAGCATTATCGAATTAGGGCAAGATCGATCAACATCAGCATTCTGCAAATCAAAATTCTTGTGCACACAGAAAAGAAAGGTAATAAAGTTGTAGAGTTATATACATGGAAGGTGACTACATACCTACAACTTATTGTAAGAGACGGGCATGCTATCGGTGTAAACACGAACTGGTTACCCCAGATAATGTTTGCTGATGTTTACAATAGTGTGACTTCTACATTTTGATTTGGAAATTTTACAGCGCTATCACCATTGAAAAAGTCTTTATTGCGCTAAAAGACGTCAAACGGTAGAACGCATGTCGATCTCTATATTGGACCTTTGATTCAGACACTAAAGTTTAAGCTTATCGGGATTTTTTTATCAAGTCAACCCGAACGAAGTTGGGCTATAAAACCTATCCAGGATAAAAGATCGAAATAGAGAAACGTAATCTTTAAGTGATAAAAACTGTGTATAATATGTTTTACCAATCAACAAAGCAGTATCAGAGCGTTTTTGTCTCTTAAAACCTTTTCTCTCTTCAACAAAGCTCGCTATCAAAATATACTAACTTTAAAGAAATGTCAACATTATACAATGTTGACTATGGAACCATCTGTTGGCATTATCATAATAACAGGATGAATTAATCGGTAAACACGGGTCACATTGGGTCAGCCGCTGTAGCATCGGGTCTCTTGCGCCTGTGCCCTATGTACATGTCTCCATCTCTTCACTTTTTGTTGCCTATTCAAGGCTCTCTTAAATGTTGTAAAAGTTTCTAAATGACATTAATATCAATCAAAAATTTTTTCACACGAAAAACCTCACTCATGGTGAATGATGTTAAATGAATGGTGGCATGTTACCTTGTCCTTGGAAATGATTTTACACACTGGACACATCCTAACTTAAAGTTTTAAAATAAATGAAATTTAAGAGAGGCTTTGAAATGCCCGAATTAAATATGACTTACAAACGGCCTTTTTTTTTGCAAATAACCTTTCTTTATGTTTTCCCGTGTGTACATAACAACCACCAGCTAGCTATTTAAAAAAAACTTGAGCAGGTAGTAAAACTATTCAGTATACAAGGCATCTCTTTACGCTTTTAGAGTGTGCCTAGAACGATGGTAATAATTCGTATTGTTCTAATGATTTTTTTTACTTTAGTTGGGGGTAAAACTAACCGTTAAGTTGGCGTCTCCCACGAAAGTTGGGGTTCAAAGGTACACATGAGAAAGGTATAGAATCTTGCATGAAAAGGGGGGAGGGGGTGAAGACAACATAGTTATCACTGAAGTAGAGTGAAAACCACTTTTTGTGTTTATACCCAAGCCTTAAAGTTACAATAATGCTTAAAGACCGCTCTTATATTGTCAGCGTAACAGTTAAGATTTGTCTTTGTTAATAAATTATAACTGTGTGGTTGTGATCAATGATAAGTTAGATTTTCCTTAAACAAAAAAAATTCCCACAATTATCTCAAACAGACATGGATGACTTTTCTAGCCACACATTCACATTATCGAAATCCAAAATTGACCTGTATTTGTCAAAGGTAGGTTTGTCCAAGAGTACAAAGCTGCTTTTGACATGACAGAGAGTGAACGTAGAAAAAACTAAATAAGAGAAAAGAAGTTAAAGAGTGAAAGAGTGACAATGTGTAAGAGAAACGGAGAAACTTGCAGAGTAACTATGTGTAAGAAAGAGAGACAGAGAGAGAGAGAGAGAGAGAGAGAGAGAGAGACGTGAAAAGTGAATGTGTGTAGTGAGAGAGACACGTGAAGAGGTACTGAATGGAGGATAGGGAGAGACACGTGAAAAGTGACTGTGTGTAAGACTTAGAGAGATAGAGACACCTGAAGAGTGACTTTTTGTAAGAGGGACAGAGAAACGTGGAGAGTATCTGTGTGTAAAAGAGAGAGATAGAGAGACGTGGAGAGTGACTGTGTGTAAGAGAGAGAGAGAGAGAGAGAGAGAGGCGTGAGAATCACTGTGTGTAAGAGAGAGACCTGAAGAGTGACTTTGTGTAAGAGAGAGAGAGAGGAACATGAAGAGTGACTGTGTGTAAGAGAGAGGGAGAGAGAGAGAGAGAGAAAGAGAGAGAAAAGGTGGTGAGTGACTGTGTGTAAGAGAGAAAGAGAGAGAGACATAATTATGAAGAGAGAAAGGGAGAATAAGAGAGACACGTGAAGAGTAACTGTGTGTAAGTAAGATAGCGACATGTGAAGAGTGGCTGTGTTTAAGAGAGATGGAGACAGGTGAAAAGCGACTGTGTGTAAGAGAGATAAAGACACTTGAAGAGTGAATGTATGTAAGAGACATAGAGAGATGTGATAAGTGACTGTGTGTAAGAGAGATAAAGACACGTGAAATGTGACTGTGTGTAAGAGAGATAGAAACACGTGAAGAGTGACTGTGTGTAACAGAGATAGAGACACGTGAAGAGTGACTGTGTGTAATAGAGATAGAGACACGTGAAGAGTGACTTTGTGTAAAAGAGATAGAGACACGTGAAGAATGACTTTGTGTAAGAGAGATAGAGACACGTGAAGAGTGACTGTGTGTAAGAGAGATAGATACACGTAGAGAGTGACTGTGTGTAAGAGAGATAGATACACGTGAAGAGTGACTGTGTATAACAGAGATAGAGACACGTGACGAGTGACTGTGAAAGAGAGAGAGAGAGAGAGAGAGAGAGAGAAATGTGAAGATTAATTGTGTGTAAGAGAGAAAGAGACGTGTGAAGAGTGAACATGTGTAAGCAAGAGACAAGTGAAGAGTGACTGTATGTAATAGATTATAAAAAGCAGATTAACAACCTATTACTTCTTGACAAAAGAAAAGAACAATACTACCTTAGTTGTATGTAATAGAGAGAGACATACGGGTAGTAACAATTAATTAGAGTCGAACGAATTATCATTTTGACTAAAACTAAATCCAGACATGAAATAGCAAATACAATTGAACAAAGGCGCTGACTATTTTAAAAAAGCTTAACTTCGAGTTTTTGCCTAAATGTTGTTTTGTACTACTTCTTTTTGAAACAATAACAAAAGCAAGTTGCTGATTTTCAAACGTTTCGATGAAATTAAAGAGTTTTGAGTTGTGTTAGCTTTGGTGTGATAGTCGATTTTTTTTCTTTTTTTCTTCTTCGCTTAAAAACCGCATACATTCATTTTTTTTCTTTCGTTCTACCATCATTGCCATTTCGTTCTGTTTACAGGAAATGTTATGTGGGCGAAAAAGTGATTTTAATAAAAACAAAATTGCCAATTAAGGCCTTTTACATTTTATTGTGAGCACAATCTGACACAAATTGATATCCACGTAAAGCGTGTCGATAATGTTCGTGAGGTGAAGCATTATAAAAAAAAAACAATTCCACCCTTCCCACAGTTCCCTGCCAAATTTCAACAATCCTGTGTAGTTTTCTAAACCTTTATAATTGGTTAAATTACTTCAACCAACGCTAAATCTTCTGTGAGCTGGAACAGCTCATTTTTTGAGTATAAAAAAAAGAAACCAAATGCCAACAGGACAATATCTTTTAATGATGAATCCAGTATCTTTTATCAGCATCAATACCTCGCTAGTAATAATCAAAGAAACATACTGTATATTTAAATCACAATAACTGATCAATCTTCTCATGCAAACAAATCGAGTTGTCAACTTCCATACCTTGAAGCATCACACCAAACAAAGAAAAGAGTTATCTGCTTTTATACCAATCTCTTGCTTCTCGCGCTAAACGAGGAGGGCGTTTCAACGATTTTAGATATTTTTGCTACTAATAAAAATAAAAGCTAAGCCGTCTTTCATTCTGCATCCCGAAAGTTTATCCCAATTTACTTGATATTTCTTCTCCGCATGATTTTTTTATCTACTCTCTTTCGTTCATTTTTCCCTCGCCCAAATCACTTTCTTTCACCCCCTCTCTCTCTTTCTCTTTATCTCTATCTTAGAACCTATTATCTCTTGTGCATGATGAAGCTGAGAATTTTCTTCTCCATTTTAAAACTCAGTTAAAGTCTGAAACAGCAGCTTTGTCATTGTAAAATTTGATCGACATTTAAACAATAAGATAATCTGCAATTGATAACAAATCTGAATCTCCTTGATATCCTCGAGTCGTCTAATTCAGTTGGAATCGCCGTAGGATTCTCGTTAGCCGGGGACTCGGGGCTCAGTGTGACGGCCTGGTATTGATCATGGCCTAGCACAGGCGTTAGCTGAACACACAAACACCTGAACGACTCCTCCTCTCACATTTCTCTTTTTGCGCAATGTTCTTTCAATCAAATCAAACATAAACTAGTAAAAATTAAAACAATGTACACATGGTTGTTTCTGGAAAGCATTATTTTTTTTTCCTTGCAATAACTACCTTTTTGTGTTTTCAATTTTTTCTCTTAAGTTTTATGTATGTCTGAAAATTTCAGTTTCGACTTCTTATTTTTACATTCCTTTATTACCTAATGAAAACTCTGAACTGCTCATATTGAACTTGATTACTGTAAAACCACTAATCCACTTGTGCACAAGTCAAACTTGGTAACGCCGTTTTAAGCATTCTAAGGGCTAACCATAAAAACCCAAAATTCTTTTTTTTAATGTTACTGCCTTGTTGACTAGGGTAAAAAATAAGTTATGTTACTTTGATGAAAAATTTCATAACTATAATATGTACCTAAACAGCGGGTACAATTGATATAAGAGTACAGTGTAAGAGACGTTAATTTAGAGAAGAAAATATTACCTGATACAATAAAAAAGGTATAAAATATAGGCATACATTTTTACTAGCCCTTTGAAAGATGTTTGAAATAAAAGACACGCGACTTTGTGCATCTTGATCTAATCACAGGAAAAGCTCAGCCAGTCAAGCATGTATTCTTGGATTCCCACGTTGCCTACGTGAGTAGACCATAATTATGGTCCAGTATGGTCCTAAGAGTTGAATAATAATCAGTAGTTTAGGTAAATGATCTAAAATTGACCTAATGGGTTTCAGGTGGTTTGTCAGTTTTCATGGGGATTTAAGTTAATTTTCAAAGACCATGAAGAGGTTCTCAGAACTACAAACCAAAAAGCTAGCTTTCAGAAGTGAATGCCCCTTCTTTTTCATTCTTTTCACCCACGTGAAAACTTGCGGAAAGATTCCCAAAAAAAAAGGTTCGGTAACTACTCGTATATAAATTTAGTGCATAAATTTTGCAGCCATAAATATTATGAAAAACAAAAACTCCTTCAACTATTAGTAAAAACGATGACTTCGTAAATTATATAACTTGACACACAAAGTCCAGGCCCTAAGGCTAAAGCAGAAGAAAACAAGACACGCATAGCTCAAAATTGATTAAAAAAAACGGCACTCAAAACCTAGTCGAGATCTAGACCTTTTACAAACTGTAGATCAAGATGTCTTTTAAAAATAGCTGTAAACCTAGATTATCTAAATTATTTTCTAGATGAACGTCAATTTTTTTACTCTGAATCTAGATTCTAGATCTAGACTTCTTGTTCTAACCTAAATTTTGCAAAATTAGCAAACGAAGGGGGCGGAACTATTTTATTTTTGTGTGGGTGGTTGTCCTTCGGCCTATCATTTTGAGAAAAAAAAATAGTAGGCAGAAGTGCCCAAAATGTTACCTTTCCGTGTCAGTTCTGCGGGGTCTTTTTTATTTTTTGTTTGTTTAAAAGCTTATATGAACCAATAAAATAATATGGCTGTTGCTTTTGCTTGAAGTAGTTTCTAGTTAGCTCGTGCACTTTGGCTCTTCTCTGTTCTACATTCTTTGCATTGGTCTTCTATGGAAAAAAGGAGAAATAAAGGCTGATGTTAAAAAATTATTACTTTGAGTTTAACTTCTCACATAACATAGCTTTAGATGCTGATGTAAGTTGCGTTTATTTTTTAAATTATAATCACTTTTATATATTTCTTTGCAGAGCGCCTTAGTGTTCATTTTTGCTGCTTTTAAAAAAATATACAAGTGACAATAATTAAATTAAAAGCTATTATTTTAAAAGCGTTCTTTAAGTAACGCATTTTTCCTGTCATACTTTTGCGAATAACAGTTTTGCCTGACATACCAGGCGTAACTTACTCGCAATACTATTGCGAATAACATTGACACTATTCGCCATACTGTTGCGAATAATACTAAGGGTTATCAAAAACAAACAAAACTCCTCTATTGTGTAAACAACGATAGAGTGTTCATTGTTTCGAAACTGTTTATTCCAGAGTGAACAATAAAGTTTCTGTTTTCCTTACTAGACTTCTTTAAAAACAACCATTTTACGGTCAAAGAAATCTTATAGGGATTGGGTGTAATTTAGTTTCAACTTATAAAATCGGAAAGCGTATAATTATTTTCTGTGAGAGAATTTTTAGTTTTACAATCAACGGGGTTGCAGTGTTGCGATGCGTAACGAAATATTTGCAGGCCAAGCATTTTTGCACAGGTAATATCGAGCTTGAGAAGTTGGAATCATTATTTTTCTCTAACCGACCTTTCCACTACTAAATGATTGGCTAAATTATGTCGACAAATATTTTGCCCGCTAAATCAATGTCCGGAAACTTTACTTAGGGTATTTTGATGTGCACTATTAGACACACTTAGGCTTACGGAACTAAATACAACTAAAAGCTCCTAGGGCCCCATTCTATTTAAAGACAACACCGAACTTGTAAAAAGATATGCTATTAACTCCTGTGAAAAATCTATCATTATCCCACCGAAAACTAGTTACTTCACCCTTATCGACATTGATTAATATGTGCACTAAAAGAAGAACAGCAAAGACATAAACGAAAAAAGAAGAAATTCGTGTCGGTTGTTTAGAATACATAGGTAACATTTTATTTCTAAAACCTCTTCACAATATTAGCTTTCAGACGTTTTTAATTTGTAAAGACTCAAAATATATCAGATTGTTTCAAAACTAGTCGAAATAGTTTGAATTGTTGGTGTTTCTTTACCTTACTAAAATCAAGTAAAATGTGGCAGAAACACATCGCTTGTTTTTTTTAAGAAAGACAGGTTGGGATAGAAGCAAAGTCTAACACAGTTAAACAATAAATATGACATAAAGATGTACGTAAAGAGATGAAGACTCATGCTTGTAAGGTTTTGTGTCACTGGTGTAATGAAACACCAATAGAAAATCAACACCGTCGTTTCTCTTATTTCCAAAGCACAAATTACATTCTTCGTGTTCTGGTTTCAGTTATGGCGGTGATGGCACTTGCCTCACCAAACTTGTTTGATGGAAATTTATATGACTGTAAAGGTTATTTTATATCCTACTACAACAATTTTAACATAAATCACTTTTACAAATACAACAATAAGAGCATGAATCACCATCGTTGCAAAAAACCAGCAACACAATCATACCTGCTTGCCTTATATAGTAGACCAATGTTGGGTTTATCCTCTAAGTATTCGTTTAAAAATTATTTTTTACCTTTGCGCTAGTGTAGTTTTTCAGCGATTGGAGTACCATTCCTCTTTTTATTCCTTTCACCTATCTATATCAGTATTAACAATCAATGATTTTAATCAGTGAGCTATTTATTAATCTATCTATCGATTTATATACTGTATGTTTTAGGTTAAAATAACATAATTTGTAGAGTGCT
>BMAT01006172.1:156600-186218 GCA_019649035.1 Elysia marginata
CTCCCTCCCTCTCTCTTTCTCTCTCTCCTTCTTAATCCCTTTCAATCTTTTTCCTGCCTTACCCCTGTTATCAAACTAGAATTTTGTGTAGTACTTTATGTCTTATTAATGTAAGACAATCGGTCTGCAACTCGCTCTCCACCAAAGAGGCGTGTTGTCTGCATTTGTCATAAATTTAAAACTGTGGCTTTTTGCTTAAGATTTAATCTTGAGCATTAAATATTTGGTTAGCTTACATTCTCTACCTTTCATTTTTATACGGGTTTCACGAGTTTCGGCTTGGTCGAGATTCTATACAAAGCATTTCCCATGCAAGATCACCTTCATTAAAACCAGTGTGAGAATAGAAATAAGGTGTGTGTGTAGCTATGTGGGTAGCTAACTGCATTGTTTTCTGCTCTTTTTGTAGCAACTGATGCGTCGTAGTTTTTGACAATAAAGAGCTCAAGGATATTTTTCATTTAAATAGCCATCCTATGATGATCACCTAGGTAGATTACTGGCAGCTTTCGACATTCCTTAATGAACTCTGGGTAACATAAGCAAAAGAAAAGTTGTATTATAAGAGGACCAGCCTCTCTAGTTTGGCTTTCAGTATTTTTCATTTCAAACAAGTGACATATGTGAATATAAGTCCACATGACAACAGCACTGAAAGAATTAGGCGTGATTAGATGAGAAACTGGAACTGTTCGCTGGTATCTAAGTAATCATATACCACAGTGTAATTAGCTGCGAAAGCCTCATTATCCGCGGCCTTATTAGAGCCCCCCAGGGCTGAACAATATTGTCAAATACACGACTGTAGAATAATGAATAACGGCAGAGAACCAGCTCGAGCAGTAATACTTTGCTAAAAGTAAACTCAACTAATGGAAACAAGGCAGCTCTGCTTGTGGCAAGTCTTTCCTCTGATTTTGATGACGAATGCCTGAAGGCTCTAGACGGTGGTCGGGCTACATTGATGAGATAGATGGAGAGAAAGAAAGCGAGAAAGAGAGAGAAAAAGGCACACGGAAAGAGAGAAAGAGAGAGGGATGGTGTGTTTGTGTGTGTGTTTAGAATTGGTTATAACAAAAATACTGAAACGTAAAGCAGTTCAAATCATCAGTTTGAGAAACCTCGCGCAAACTCACGAATATATTTAGATGGTACCTAAACCTTACAACCAAATGGAATATCTGCTGGAAAGCGAGTGGGAGTATCCAGTAGAAGTACGCAACACTTTATAACAAGCAACATTGATACAAAAAACAACAACAAGGAAGTAGTTAAAAACGGTCAAATGATATTTGACCATTTCGGTCCAGGTCTTCGCGATGAATTTAAAATTCAGTAAGCGTGCAAACTGTTTCGCACCACGTCGGCTCGGCTACGAATCACTTGATGGCTTCTAGACTACTATGTTCCATGATAGGTCAAGAGGGCTGGATATTTTTTCACTCTACCACAAGTGTGGTTTTTTTTACGGTCAAATTACAAGTTAACTCTTGTGTATCATTATAGCACCGAGAAAACGAGAAAAAAGAAGCTCAGGTCTAAGTCAAAGTTTAAAAAAGAAAACAATCAAATTTCACAACCGTGGCCATAAAATTTGGTAATCTGGGGTTTCCAGTAGGATCAACTATGAAAGAGAGTTTAAACTTAATGCTACTTCCTAAGTTTTGTCAACAATATAGCGAACGAACTTTGCAATCTTATATCTTAAATTAAAGCCGTATATAATAGGATTCGATTGATGCGTTTCTCCCTTTTTAGAAAGAAATCGTCCGTTATTAGAGACACCACCTACACAAGCTTAGCAAAGCACTGCTTTAGGCTTCTGTCAATGTTTTACAGCTTAATTGACTTTCTCGTCATTGCCACAAAGGTTGTCTTGCAAGATTTCTTACATAGGATATATTAAAATATTAGTTCATTGATGTCTCATTTTTGTTACTTTCCTTGCGAGGCGACGCCCCTTTCTGGAATAAAATATCTGAAATGTGAAGATTTCTTACATAAAGCCTGAAAGCTGAAATTTGGAGAATGTGGAACTTTAGTTTCGTTTTGTGGTGAATTCGATCCAAGCAAGCAAGATAAGTATTTGTCTCCCTTGGCTGAAAACTTATGGATGGGTAGGAATGATTTTTGAGAACAACTTTTACCCATCCCTGGATTAGGCTTATCCGTTTTAATCAAACCTTATATGATATCTATTCAATCAATACACAATTATATGATGGGATATAACGAAAACGATTGTTTGGACGCATAACAAATAAAACATTTACAATAAGAACGAATAACATAATAAATTGAATAGTATTGTGTTAAACATCATGTAAGCTTTGAATTGAAAATGGAGGATTTTAAGAGTCAGACTTCCAAAGAAAACTAACACCCCTACACCACGCATTAACACCAGTTACAAAGCATATCACCAGCACCCACTCATATATTTAGCTGAATTTTCCTGGCACTCTCATAACACATTTCACTGTACCAATTACTATCAAGGTTTAGAGTATAGGCTAAACATACGTGCAACGAAGTTAGTTATGGTCTTCCATGGTCTGCCACTTCTTGTACAGTTGTTTGATATCTTGAGGATATTAACTATTTACAAATCTTACACTACCTTTGAATATTCAAAGGCGTTGGCCATACGGAAAATAGTGCAGTGCTGGTTCGGATCCCTGAGTATTTTGCTCACTTTTAGTTCAAGGCATTTAACGCACAACCCTACTAGAAATGACAGTTTACAATTGATAACTCTTTTCGCATCTTTCATGACCAAGATCAATTTGATGAGGTCTTTCTCAGAGGCTTTGTTAAACCATAACGAATATAATTTAATTCAAAGTACTACAGTGGTAGCAATGTAGAAATTGAGAAGGGTGGGAATAAACTAAAGTAGCTTGTAGGACTCAGGCTGCACGCAAAACTCACACCACACGAGTGTCTCCGTTTTTTTGTTTGTTTCGTGATTTCCAGCGACTCCCAAGCAGTAAATAGCATCTGAACTTAACTGTGTACATTTTGTGATGGTTGTCATACAAAGGACGTTTGAGGCAGTTATAATGGTGACTTTCATATAAGATTTTTATGGTATCAGTTAAAGTGTAGATAGCCGAAATCAACACAGCATATCACACTTATTATACAAAATAATACAATCCCAAGATAAATTTAGCACTGAAAACAAAACCAACTGGTATCAGTAAGCAGTGAAAAATGGAAATTAGAAATCGCAGTTTTAGTAAGTGCATACAACATTCACCCGTCGCCCTTGATAATAGTCATAATTGAATCTAGTGCGAAATGCATGTGTATAGATTTGTTAACATGCACTCAGGACTACAAAAACCACTGAAAGGTTGGCAAAAACAAAAGTTTGCACAAACTTCATTTTTTGTTGTTTCTGAATTCAAATCAGCAACTATTGACAGAGTTGGCTGAGTAATCACAACACAATCAGCCGCAATTGGCCGCCCACTAACTGGCCTGCTGACTTGATTAGTGGCAACCCTGGCTATAAGTCTGGCTTATCACTGGCTATTGTAGCCGGGGTCTGGTAATCAGCGACAGTTTTAGAAAGCGGTGCCAGGCAGGCAGCAGGCAGGACCAGCCCGCATTAATATTACATCAAGGTTCTTACCCCAACAGAAGCCCAGGGACACTATGCCAACCAACCTGCTGAACATGCGTATGATGCACTTCAATTTTTGGCATCCTCGTGCAGTCAATAGGTGCACTCTATACTCCCGAATACAGTCAATATTCTCTGTGTAGATTTATAGGTAATATTGTAACCTAGTGCACAACCGATTATTTTATAAATAAAGCCATAACTTTAAAAGTGAATCAAAAGAACTAAGGCAGTTCAATTTTCAAGCTCCCGCAAAACTGAAAGTCATTTTTATATAATAAAGAACTAGGAAAACAACTTTTCCTGAAATTGATACACCTGGCTTGAATGTTCAACAATTTCTGGAGAGTCGCTTCTTCTCTTAACTTTGAAGAGTGAACAATACGAGCCACCCTCTCCAGTAATGGAATATTGCTAATGACTGTGAAAGAATTCTATTTAGAAATTAAGTACTAGTTACAACATAATTTATGACTGTATGTAACAACCGTCACACTAACTTAAGCTTTCACCCAAGCAAATGACCTGCTGTAATACCAAGAAGCTTCGGCAACGACTTTAAAGTTGATGGAACTAATATTCATGGGAGGCACAGCCGAGAATGTAAGTTTCGCCGTAAACTTTTAAACGAACTTTTTAGAGTGATCGACAACATTTACGTTACCATTTAAGCACTTCTTCACACTTTCTAATTACAGAAAAAACCACCGCAGACATTCTTTCGTGGTTAATGCAAATTTCATAGCATTAATAAGAATAGGAGAAAAAAAACGAACGGACAGGTGACCTAGGAATATTGAGAGAGAGAGGATATACAAAAGGAAGAAGGGGTGAAAACTGAAACAGAGGCATACTTTAAATAACATCACTACTTTCTAAAGCATACTAAAAGAAAATGCGTTTATGAATGTCTCTCTTCTCTATTAATCAACCTCATAATTGTTAAATAATTGTCTCGTAATTTGTTTTATGTTTATCGTTTTCCCTCTTTCTCCCAAAATAATTCTCAATTCACCCAACAGTACAAGAGTAGTAAAGACTGCCACGTATGCATTGACCGTTAGTCCAAATTAGAACCAGCTCTTCTACACGTTGAGCTGGCTCCAGTCCAATAGCTGGTGTAGCACTTGTGACTAAATGGTGGCATGGAACAATGGTCTATATAATTGTCCTCTACAGAAATTTGTAACCCAGCAAATTACTGACCATACAATGGATGCATAATAATCCTGTCAAAACAGTGTGTTTTTTCCCAAACGAGACTGGTTTTCCTGGGAGATTTTTACTGAAAGCTAAAACCCATCAGACCTCTTAGAAAAATTGTGTAAGTAGCAAAATTTTCTACTTTTGGTGATATCTCAATCAAAATGTGAAAGATGACTGACAATTTTTTTAGATTTAACTTAAAAGAAAGGCTTTGGGAGGTCAAAGACACCGGCATACCATCCTATGATGTTCACACGCCTTTGGCACAACAGCAAAATTGAATCTCTCTTTCAAAAGCTTTATGTATGGGGAGGAGAGAGAGAGAGAGAGAGAGAGAGCGAGAGAGACACACACACAGAGTGAGAAGGAGAGAAATTGTAGACATGATACTAGACAGGCAGATGCATATACACAATTAATAAAGATTCATACAGACTGGTAGTTAGCAAAACCGACGATATCTATAAGATCGAATAAAAACATTCAAACCATGATGATACAAATCCGATGAATCTTAAACCAAAGAACGCATCAATGTTATAAGATGAGTGGGTAATTTCATTCTGAGATGAAAGCTTGTGAAACTTGTGTTTCAAATTGTGATAGATTGAGCTAGTTTCGAACTCCGCTCTTGGAACACGAACTTCAATCAGTGCTGGGTCTTAATAGCTATCACCCTCATTCAACCTGAGACTACGGTGAAGATTAAAGTTCTTTAACATCTGAGGGTGGCTGCTGCTTTTTCTCACATTTTTTGTTTTCGAATTGCACATTGTTCTCTGGATCAAAGACATGATAAAATTAGTCGTTCTAAAAGTCTGAAAGACAAACACGAAGCGCATTACCATCTAGTGGCACTCAGAAGGCCAAAAGCAATACTAATGAAAAAGACAATAATGTAGGTAATCGCAGTGTTAAATTTGTCGAGTTAATAATACATTATTAAAAAATTGACAGCAAGCACTTAAAGGATTCTTTTGATGACTGTGTTAAAATTATTCGTTTGGTTTATTTCATTGCAATGTTAAGGGTTTTTTTTTTATCAAATTTATCTTTCAAGATGTTTTCATTTATCTTTCTTTTGTGATTGAAAAATTTTAGAGTATAACATTCCGTTTGTGACATTTTGGTAAAGTTTATGCAGAGATAGGCTATTAAATTTGTTTGTCACAGAAAATACGTGCCATAAGTAACTCATTTTGAAAAAAAAGAAAGAAACACTAATACAAGCTTATCTTTTAGTTCACCACTGGCCGGCAGCTCAGTAGCCGTCTAATCGTCCTAGTTTTGTCAGCTTCAAATGGATATCATAAATGATCGGAGAAATTAATTACATCTCCATATCGACGAACTAACTCAATCAATAATCATGCCAAAACATATTTCCGCTTTTTGGGTGGAAGTTTTCAGTTTTTAAGGAGAATAAAACCAAATGTAAAAACTGCTCATCGTCTCCAAATTATAGGTGATAAATATTTCTTCTTTGTGAGTATTTAAACGTAAGTTCTGTAGTATGGACATGGTTGACAGCAGCAATCAGATCACCTATTTTAACCAAAGTCTAGATCTATAAACAATTTGGTGGAGTGACACGGGAGACATAATAGTTTCAATACTAAATAAAGCACAATAATTATACCATAGCCTATTGAAGGCATAGTCCTCCGTACCGACAGTTGAGCGTTAAATTAAACAAGAGAGCGTAATGATAGGTGAATCGATGAAATCGCGCTCGCCCGGGTTAATGACTGCATTTACACCGGTTCTCAGCAACCAGATCTAATCATCAGAGCCGGCTACGCAAACACCAATACTATGTCGTGAGGCTAGACATAGGCGGATTGCTGACAAATAGGTCTGGTTTCGTGGTACCACTGATTGTGAACTGGTGCTAATATTTGAAAAGAAAAAAAAAGAGTCTCCTTTCGCTCTTTATTAACGCAGAATGCGGTGAAAATGCGAGTCGAAGCTGAAGTAATCCTTCCAAATGGAACAACAGAATGCAGTTCAAGGATATAGGTTGAATTTAAAATGAAAAGATTAGAACCATAGTTACGTCTAGACGTATAAGAGAATAGGAAAATATTATTTTTTTAAAATAAACTCAAGTTTGCAAAGGACGAAGCACTATAGCAATTTCAGGAACACTTTCTATTTATTCCGTCCCTGATTTTTTTTACTTTTCGAAATATGTATTAACATTCGAAGTGTGCAATTCAGATCAAAGGAGACCTTTGTGCAATAGTAAATTAAATATCCCGAAAATCTCACCTAAGCGTAAGGCGGAAACAAAGAAAAGCATAAGTCAGAACAGCTAAAAGCCTAACAGAGAGAGAAAGGGGACAATTCAATTTCCCTCATGTTTCCAGAGTGAGAACTACGTTGACTTTTGAAGTAATTATCTGCAGATTAGTTAAGAGATACAATCATTTGACTAAAAGCTTTTAGTGACACAAAGTGGTTTAGACACAGGAAGTCAGCAAATCGCCTTGAATAAGATGCTTTAAGAGAAAAACAGCATATAGAATTATTTAGAAACATTAAATTCTGTACACCCCATGTAGAACACAAGTAGAGATAAACAATAGATTCAACCTATCAAAACTGTTGTCTAAAACCGTCTTAAAAAACTGTCCTAGATAATTGTTGTACACGTCTTTCAACAAAGGATTCTGTAAATTACAAAAACAATTAAATCATATCGTTTTATTGGAGCCGAACTTTTTTAAAGAAAAAGGTACAGTTTGTAGACAGAGGCTTTAATATCATCTGGGTTCTAATGCGATTACTTTTATTGGTTTCATTTGCTTTTGTTGTTATCTGTCTTGGAAGTCTGCGACTGTAAGTAGTCAAACTATTTCGTTTACCAGAATAACAATGGCTTTAGATTAAAACCGTGAGCAGTAATAGCGTGCCATCAGTCTGCATAATCCTCTCGTGTATGAGGCGCAGGCTAGTGTGTTACTAGTTAATGAGCCACGATAGATCCATCAGTGCAATAAAGGCAACAATTCACTTCTTTCTTGGTCAAACGTCCCTGCTGACAACAAAAAATGTTCCGTGGCAATCAATAAAATGGAGAGCGCCCAACAAACGACCAAAGCAGTGGTGAGCGCTGCATTATGGATGATGTTTATCCCTGTTGGGCTATCACAATGAGAAAAATGTCACTGGTATCAAGGGAGCAAAAGTGTGGTTTTCATAAGGCAACAATTAATGTGCTGGCACAGGCAGGGATTAGAGCGCCCGAGCGCCCTTTGCCTTGCCAGCTTGCTATTCGCTTTCAGACAATCGCATCCACGTCCTATATAAATAAGCTTTTACTAGAACCTTTTAGTAACCCTCCCCATCTGTTACCTCACTGCGTTACCCTTTGTAAGTTAGAGTTCATAAACTCACGAGTTTTTATTCTTCTAGAGCCATATGATTATGCTTTACCATGCTTGTTGCATTTCCAATTCTTTCATAGTGAAATCTTCAAGCTCTGTTACAAAACTTTCAGTTTTCTTAGATTTAAACATGCTATGAGACACCTGTTTCTAAAGCCCCTTCATCTTCATATACAAAGTCTATGAATTCAAACGTTACATTTTTAGTGTTTTAGGAAGTGACATTAAAATGCATCCAAAAACCACCATTATTGACAAAAACAAAAATAAAGCTTATGGATGTTGAGCAGGAGAAATGAGCAGTTGCTTTATACGAATGTTCTAATCCTAGAGAGTTCAGTTGGCTGAAGTGGTGTAAGACCTAACCTGTAATCTGTACATCGGCTCGAATAAGAAAGAGTTAGTCTGGGAAAAAGGTAAAATTGAGGAATCTGGACTCATGACTCAGATATGGCCCGGCCCCTTTAGAGTGCCAGAAGTTTAAGGGCCGAAATACTTGTCATGACGGGGTTTCTTCTCTTACCACTTCCTGCTGTCTAGCTCCCGATCAGAATCTTACTACCGCTCATGGCATATTCATTGACTTCCGAGAAAAGGCAGGAGGACGATCGAGAAAAAACCATGGACTGCTGGAAAGTTAGGTGACACTTAGAAAGACTAGGTACGAGGCCCTACGAGCGAGCAACCCATTGGCTTCTCTTTCCATGCTACAAAATCTATACAAAAGATATGCTCTCATAATCCTTTAAAAGGGGGAAAGAACGATCGGTGACGAATCGAATTTGACCGTCCAAAGAAATATGAGCTTAAGGACATGGTATGTCGGTTTGGAAATCTTATATTCATGTGTATGCAATAAATGATTTGCATCTGAAAGAGGAATGAAAATTGACAGGACTAAGATGGGGTATCTAAATAATTCGTTCCAACAGCAGCGCCTTAGTTTAGCAGATAAGACGTCGGAAAACCAAAGTCGGGTTCAAAACCACAGTTTTGGGGATCAAAAAGGGGAACTACGACAGCTCATCAACGATAAGCGTCAAAAGGTCAATCCAGATTTGCAGAGAAGCAGTGGGAATATTTCGACAGCAAATAGTCATGAAGCTAGACTGGCTAATCGGGAACACAATATGTGAACCGAAACGTGCCAATTTCGGTAACATTGTCTACCAAACTTGTCTTGACACCATTGGCGCCTAGCAATATTAAGCCAAAGGTACACCAAGAAGAAGCAGAAGGCAACTGGTAATGAATATCATGTGTAAGCAAAAGACATACTTTAAGAAACAGATGAAAACAGTCAGTATCGAAAACTATAAGGGTTTTCAGTAAATATGGCAAACTTAAAGACCAGATATTTAGCACTTAGTTGAGCTGAGTCCGCCAAAAAGTCTCAGCCAAAAGAGGAAAAACCAGGAACGTTTCCTCAGGGCCGCATTCTATTTCACAAGGCAACTCTACCAGTCAGCCAAGTCCGGTACTCTGGCAGTCAGCAGGGAAGAACTCGAAGCTTATCTAATAAGGAAACGTTCTAATCCTAACCGAGAAATTCCTCTAGAAGCACATACAGGCCTTGTATGGCCAGCCACCCCCGGAATAACGTTTAACAATGAACCTACAAACTTACAACTATCATTGGTTAATAAAGTGAGCGCTAAGTCCAATGTAGTGAATCGCCGACTGTATAAAAGGTGTCCCAATGTAGCTCAAGTAGCTACATAAAATCCTCTCCCTCTATCTATCTATCTATTTCTCTCTCTCTCTCTCTCTCTCTCTCTCTCTCTCTCTCTCTCTCTCTCATATATATATAATTATATATGTATTTATAGAGAAAGATAGATTATATATATAAATACATATATAGACTTCATAATATCATGGGAAAATCATAGAAAAATCATAAGCATATTAAAAAAAATCAAATTGTGTCTATCCGATAAATACTGTTATACTATCAATGAAGCCTACATTAAACAAAACAAGGGAAATCCTGTCAACGAGCTTGCATAGGAAAAAGTATTTCCTACCTAGAGAAAAAAATTGAACCGATCCAACGAAGAAGTAGACGAGACAGACAAGATAACAGTAATCAGTTGCCTGAAGAGCTGCCGACGAGACGACATGTAATACTGTGTGTCGCCAAAACACAAAGGTAAGAAACTAGACTATTATGTATACTATACCTTTCTATCTATCTATCAATCTATCTATGCTACGGGCTCATGCGCTCATTTGCAAGTACTTTTTTACCTTGCTATACATATCAAGTTTGATTCATTTTATTCTAGATCTTTTAAGATATCTTTCACTTGTCCGTTAAGAAATTCCCTTCGATGCGTATCAGAGCAGTTTTTATTAGACTTGCGTTTCACAGTAATAGTGTTAAAGTTAGCAGGGTTTCTAATTATTAGGGCATTCAGTTATTTTTTTATCTACAGTTGTTTGGTAGCACGTAACGTTTTGTCGGTCTTTTTGTTTTAAGAATATCGAGAATCTTTCTGGTTTTAGAAATTTTGGTTGAATATTCAGCGTGCATGAAGGGATCCTGACGCCAAATAATGTAATAATAATGAAAGTTAAACTGGTTCTTAATTCTATCGAAAATGTTTATCTAAAAGTGGTAACACGTCAACCAGATATTTTCATAGACGTGTATACCACACTCATACCCTAGAGACATAAAGATGCTCCCAACTCGTCAGAACTTTAGATCTATCAATGGAGTGGAAATGGACATAATCATTGTATTAAACATTCATAATTTCCATAATTATTTAAACACTTATTGGTTGGATTATGCAGCTAGAAAGTATAACAAATATTGTTTTTTAATTAAAAAAGGTTTATAAAAAGACAACATCAGTTTATGCCCACCCCTCTTTGTTTTGGAGAAACATGTTTAAACAGTCTGTACTAATATGGTTGTCATGGGGACCATGTTTGTGGTGTACTAGTCCTGATGACTTTATGCAGTATGGAAATAGCCAGGCTGGCCTTTCGGAAAATTTTTTTCAGACATTAGTCCTGCCATTTATCACATTATCTATTATTAGTCACGTTGTTGAATTCTTTTAATAGAGACCTTTAGCACACGCACCGTGTCTCACTACGCGTACGTGAAAATCGGGAAAGCAGATTGAGGAACTATAAAAATAATGAAACCAGTTTCTAAAAATAGACCCACAGACGTTCGCGTCATACTCACGCGTTGCTGCTTAAAGTCTGTAATAATAAAAAAGACGGTCACAAACTTAGATCTAGCAAAAGACGAGACGGAAGACATAAGAAGACAGTGCAAGGTAGGAACATGAAAAGAACAGGACTCGAACCCGAACTACTCGCTGGATATCTTTCTCTCTGCCTCTATTCTTATACGTACGCGTTCAATGATTTGACATTAGAGACCTTTAGCACACGCACCGTGTCTCACTACGCGTACGTGAAAATCGGGAAAGCAGATTGAGGAAACTATAAAAATAATGAAACCAGTTTCTAAAAATAGAACTACAGAGGTTCGCGTCATACTCACGCGTTGCTGCTTAAAGTCTGTATTAATTTTCTTGAACATTTCAACTGTCTATCTATAACGGTCAAATTTTAATTTAGGTCTAACAGATTAAACTAGCGTTGTGAAAATATTCTTGATACATATACATAAAAGCGGGAAGAAACATGGAGCGCAAATTTAGTCGCATGGTAACCTACGTGTTGGTTTTGTTTTCTCAATATCATAAAGTTAAAATATCCAGTTGCCTTAAACTTTGAAGTTGTTTTTTTCTCCGCCAATGTTGTAAGCATTAAGAAAGGACACACCAATGACTTTACAGCTATATATTTAGATCATACCAGGCGTTAGGTCTGCAATTATAGCCATGATGCATTAGTATTTAACTCTAAAATGCGATACTAAAGAAATGATGAGAAAATCCATGTCAAATTTCAAACCGAGTGCTGAACTTCTAGAGTTGGTGCTGTGGTGTTAATAACTGTGGGGCTTTTCCACTTGCAAGGTGAGGAGCTAGAATCATTCTTGTAGATGTTAGATATCAAGCTTAGTCTACAAGCTTTGATTTACCGTATTTTTTTCAATTCATGGTGATTAAAAGTTTTGAGTACAAAAAAGTAATCAGCTGAGTTTTGCACCTCTTTCCTTTTTGTCATTATGGTGATTTTACTATTTTATAGCTGTTTTTATTATAATCTATAAAAACACAGCTATAGTAACAATAGTATTGATAAAGATGGAGATGATGATGATAAGTAAAGTAAAGTGATTATTAGTACCAACATTGGTAAATCTTCACTACACTAATAACAACAACGGAGATAAAAATGTGTTTCAAACCAGAATGAATATTTCGTTCATACCTTATACTCTCTCTCTCTGTCTCTCTCTCTGTCTCTCTTTTTCTCTCACTTCTCTCTCCCTCTTTCTATCTCTCTCCCCCTTTCTCATTTACTTTCATATGTTTCTTCATACACATGTTTAATTTTTTAAATTTTTCTTTTTCTTATTCCATCATTCCCCCCCCCCCCACACACACATAAATCTCTCTTTCTATTTCCATGGCCATCGGCTTTCATATCCCAAGCATAATATTTTTTGCCTCTTACGCTTTCTCCTCGATCAGTTTTCGTCGGATCCAAAATCGGCATTTTGTTCTATCGCTTGACGTCCTTTAGGTGGCTAGGCGTAATTCAAATTATGTGAGGTAAGTGCAAATATAAAGCGTCAATGGCTCATGATGATACTAGCAAAACAGCTGGAAACTGCTTGCGTTTTTGTAAGGTGTGAAAGGGGTTGTTGCAGAATTTGGAATAATAACATTTGTTCAAGTTCCTTATCAGTGAAAGACAGGAAAAGCGACGCGAGGAACCAGTACATGATTATCTTGAAATGAGTAAAATTGATGTGAAAAGGTAGAGATAATAAGGAATTGCAGAACATCAAATAGACCCGATCGACAGGTAATAAGTTTTGTACAGCAAAGGCTTTTAATTATAAATGACAAAAGGAGAGAGATGATAGAAACACTAGAGGAAAGAAAAGAGAGAGAGAGATTCTAAGACAAAGTGGAAGCAATAGAAAGCAAAAAGGTAACAATGTGAATAAGAAACTTAGGCACCTACAGCATATTGCAAAACCTTTTTAAATCATTTGTATTAATTTGTTCAGTTACACATTTTGTAAAATAAAAAAAAATTATCAATGAATCAAGTGCATAGGTGTACTTTTTAAACTAAATACAAACGAAATAATCTACAATGCAATAAAAGCGAAAACATCATTTTTTATTGATCGGAAACATTGCTCTAAGAATAAATTTGTACGTTATAGAAAGTAACCTCGTTCTAGCATTCTTAAAGAAAGAAAGTTTGGGGGCTGCGGACATCAATAAAAGAGACAATAATCTAGCTCGCAAAATGTATCTGAGCAGGCTCAAATTATCTATGTAAATAAAAAATGGGGAGAAATATTGCTTTTTAAAAATTGTCAACCACAATTATGGAGGTAAAGGTTATGATAATTATTTAAAAAATCATTATGATAAAGCTCATCATAATCATCATAATAATAATAATAAAGTAATAATAATAGTATTAATAGTAATAATAATAATAAGAATAATAATAATAATAATAATAATAATAATAAAAATAAGAAGAAGAAGAAGAAGAAGAAGAAGAAGAAGAAGAAGAAGAAGAAGAAGAAGAAGAAGAAGAAGAAGAAATAAAAAACTATAATGTCAATAATAGTTGTAATAATAATAATATTTTTAATATCAAAGAAATTTATAATAATGAATATATAGTTATAAAGATAATAATCATTATCATTATTATCTTACTCAATACTATAGTAATAAAAATGACATAAATTACCTAAAAAAGAATCTCATCAAAATTATCTTTTACTTTCTAAAAGTTTATTGTTACTTTTTAGTCCTACACAGTGATGTGAATTTGAATGGTAATTTACCATGGTTAGATAGGACTAAGTTTTCAAGCAAGTTGACATTAAAAAGCATCAAACAATAAAATGTGATAAAAGAAAACCACAAGACTAAAAATAAATCATGTCAAAATATACTATTTGTGATAAGAATCTAAAAAAAGGTTAGTACACATAGCGACACACGCTCGGAAGATAAATACTAATAGTTTTGAGGAGGGGGGGACTTTTAGATAGTAATTTAACCTTTTTATTTAGGCTGAATTTTACGCAAAGAGAAAATGCATTATGTTTTTAGGATAAAAAAAAGTCTAAGGGTTTTTGCAAGGCCTTTTAAGAGATTGTTAGTTTTTTAAAGTGAAGTTGTAGAAAAGTTGATTTTAAAATAATGCATCGACATTAGTATTGTACGCCTGGGCTTTTTTATATTTTAGGAAGGCATACAGAAAGGGGGCACATAATATTTTTAAATTTTATTCTTGACAATAGAAGTGGACATATAAACTAATCTTCGGTGAAATTGGTAAGAATGTTTTTTAATTCGAAAAAGAAAAGGCAGTAATTGGTAGCTCAATACTTACTTTAGCCATGTCGACTAATGTGCTCTGGTTCTCCGTTAGTTTACGTTGATCCATCTTTACCCGTCTTAAGCTGCATAAAAAAGAGATGCGTGCAACATTGAGAACTCAATATTAAACAATCTTCGTACAAACATTCTGATCTCCTTTTTATAATCACAGATGATTTCTTTTTTGGTTGTTAATATAACTTTATTTCTTTCTAGTTTGACTCTAGAGGCCCATCATATTTATGGTGTCCAAGAGTCGATTGCACTTGTTTTAAGGAAAAAAGCTTTGTATATCATCCGTGTATATTTCAGCTATTATTATGTGCTACCATCAAATATAGAATACTACGAGAATGGCTGCGAAAATTCGCCTAACAGTACAAGTGTTACAAATACTGTTGCTGCTGTTACCACTACCTTTACTTCTACTACAGCTGCTGCTGCTGCTGCTTTTGCTGTTATTACTACTGCGGCTGGAACTGCTAGTACTGCTCCTACTGCTATAAATGCACCCACCTCACTAGAAAGACCATTATAATTATGAACATTGAGAATCGCCACTACCACAAACATGACACTTGTTATCACAACAACAACTGCTATTACTGCTGCTCTTCTTATTAAATTTCTGTCATTTTATTCATATTTAGTAACACTGGCGTTATCTCTATATTTCCTTGCTCATAAAATGTTTGCTTATTATTTTCGACAGCAACGACAAACTCTGGCTTATCTGTGCGGACCTTTCATTTTAACTCTTTGCTGTTTTTTGTTGGTTTTTTTTTTTTGTTTTGCTTTCTGTTTAAAAGATTAAAGTTTTATGGAGATCAAGGCACCACAAAGTCGTGGCGAACGAAGTATCCAGTCAACATCAAATTTCCGCTACGTTTAAAGCAGATTATTGATTTTCTTCTCGTTGCATTTTTTTCCTAAACTGCGATTAAATTTGTGAAAATTTTGGCGATTCAGTCACGCAAATCAAGGAGGTCTATTAAGATCTTCATAATTAACTTTTGAGCACTGCATAGCAATTTCCCTGATTTATATTATTAAGGTTTTGAAGAATTACAAATAAAAATTAAAAATCATGAAAAAGCTTTCGAGATGGTAGACATGCGAATTTCTTCCAGCAAATAAGCCAAAAACAGAAATTTGAACCAAGTGAAAAGGTGTTTTACCTTTTAAACTGAAAACCCTGGCAATAAGAAAGAGTACTTTGAAAAAGGAGAAAAAAATGTGTATGTCCTATTGTCATTTTGATTTTGTATTTTTTTAAATAAATACTCGAAAAAGTGGCAGCGTGGCAGAGTGGTTAGCGCGTCGGATTTGCGATCTGGAGGTCGTGGCTTCGATTCCCGACCATGTCATGTTGCAATTGCCTTGGGAAAGCGATTTACCCTAACTTTTCCCGGTCCACCCACCTGTAAAACGGATACCTGGCTAAAGGCAATGCTTGAAACTTGTGCAATATTAGTATTGAGCGCCTAACAGGCTGCCGTACTGTAATGCTCTGAAATATGAGTTGAATTGGCCGTGGTGTGTATAGGTCTGCTGGGGATTAATATGTTAAGTCATGAGACTGCCCTCGGTGGTGGAGAAATCTAAACATATTTATTATTATTATTTATTAATGTTGATAATTGTGTAACTCGATAATCACTTAAAATGGAATCAAATGTTGTCATTCAAATAATAATACAGAGGCGTTGACCCTCTATATGTTTCATTGTGCGACTCAAATTCTTTTAAGTGGCTTTTTTAAAAATAGAGTTCCTGTAATACTGCCGTGGACAAACCAAGTGTAGTATCTCTCATATTAAGTATCTTCAGATACTGCATTTGATTTGCCCTGGGCAAATAATTGTTAAACAGCATTTTTTTTTTCCACAGTAGCTAAGCAATGAAGAAGTATATAAATATTAAAAACTGACAGAAGCACACACACGTACACACGCTCAAAGAAAAAGAGAGAGATGGAGGAGAAAAACAAATAAGTGATCAAAGGGGGAAGACATATAGCTTACTTCTCTATTGGGCAGAAGAGAAACCAACACGTTTCTATAAAACGTGAAAAACTCTCCGCATGAATGGTGCTTTAATAGCAGCAGGAAACCTTTTCACGAGTTCGATTACAATACTCAAAACAAAAAAGCTAAAAAAAAGCTGTGTGTCTTAAGTCTGTCGCATCAGTTTCAAAACAAAATGGTAAAAAGTCAGTATGTTATCTCATCTTGTTTACACATTGTATTCTCTTTGAGTCGGAAATTATTTCGCTAATTTAGTTGAAATTTCATTCTATATTTGGTACTGGTAAAACCACTATAAATGTAAAACTTTTTTTTTTTTGCTTTGTTTTCTAGATAAGCTTTGTTTCCTCTTCTGTACAGATATATTCTTGCATTCTATTGGATACTAATTCCCTATGCAGGTTTTACTAAGTATCTCGCATCTCCTGCCTTCTTTTATTGAAAATAAACAAACAAGAAGACAGACAAACAATTTGGACTGACAAATGAGAAGGTACTTATTATGAGTGTAAAAATTGCAATCAAGCTCATCCCCTTCGTGGTGTTTAAAAGTAGACTTTTTCCAACCAAATTGATTCCCAAGCTTACAAATAAAAAGACTTTCAGAAAATGAACTATTATTGTTGTCACAAAACAAATACTCTGTTCACACCCGTGAAACAAATCGTGAAACAGCCGTTTTTATGAAGTAATAACATGGCTTGCCAGTCTAGCCCGGCAAGACAACTCTTCAATCTACTTCCCGGAGAGGCGTCACAGAACCATTGTGCCAGCACAGACACTGGCGTTATTAAATGCCAAGTGAAAAAGGAAACTGACACGCTAGATACTAAAGAAATACAATTAACTGGACATTGGTGTATAGGTATTAGGTGACGTACATCCTGAAAACACCCAGAAACAACGCCAGAAAGGGCTGTTAACGAGACGTTCGGATAAGCATTAATAAGTAGAATGTGAGACAAGCCTTTCATATCTGAGGGAAATTACAAAACTTAAAAGTTGGTGGTTTACAAATGATGATCTCGTTTGACATTTTTAATCATTGGACGAAAAACGTGGAAAAAGACTGCAGAATAATGAGAATTCCTTGAGGCTAGATTAAGAGAGATCAATAACAAGGGCAAAAAAGTCAAACGGAAAAAGGAGAAAATGAGTCAGAGACAGCTAGCCAGCCAGCCAACCAGACAGACAGACAGACAAATAGATAGACATCCAGACAGGCAGACATTTTAAAAAAAGACCTCTAGACATCCAGACAGACCTCTAGACAGTCATATAAATTGAGAAAGAGGAAAATACCCGAGATTGTGTGTGAGTGTGGTAATTTCTCTCGCTATTCTGACCTGTGAATTGCTTGTAAGAACTTTCTTTGGTGAGTCCTGACTTTGCTGACGTTCACTTTCTTTACGAGTTTGGTATATCTGTAGATTAACCACGTCTCTCGCAAAACATTGGCTGCTGCGTTCTTCAGCTGAGGAACAACAGAAACATAACATTTAAAAAAGTACAATTATGATTTTTATTACGTAAACTTTCATATTAAAAAATTGTTACTTAAAGGTGGGAAACCTAGTAATGCCCAAAAACATGATATGAAAAATGTTGTTTACTCTTATGAATATAAAGCAGCTTTTATAGAGGACTTATTAATAAATTCATTTGATGGTAAAGCCGTAAGTCCAAATTTTATCCAATCCCTCTATATTTATGTAAATCTTGAGATCACATTGTGCAAAAGAGTATATGTGTTACGGCGATGTACAAAAGTGTGCCCGTAAGACATTTTGGAATGATAATATTTCTTTTCGTTTCTTTATTGTGGTTAAACGAGGCTTCAAGGCAACAAACTGTCAATATTACCGATAACGTTATAATGATGTTTCAACATCAAATTGATGCTAACAGTTTATCAAAGCGCAATAACTTTAAAGACTCAAACAATATAAAGTAGTAATCATAGAGTAGAAAGCCGCGTAAAACGTATAATCGAGTCGATAATTTAAAAGAACAGCAACCCACAGTGTCGATGTGTGTATGTTTGGAGTTATCGGGTTTGGAGTTGGGTAAGGGAGGACATCTATTGAGCCTTCACGATGTTGGCCACACAGCTCATCTTGCCGAGGCGCCATATTGTTAACCTTTGTGACCCTCAGCTCAATAGAACGTCACGAACACAAAGAATGCAAGCTAAGGTATTGACCGGTCCGGCACCGGGAGAAGGACGAACAGAACAAGACCAGGTAAACGTTTTCTGACACGCAAAATAGTCTGCTTATATTTCCTCAACAACGAGTTGGCAGCAGCAGATCTGAAGTTAAGGGTTTATCTAATATTAACCAAAAAAAAAACACCAAAAATTTTTTTTTAATTTGACCTGTAAAAGAAAAAGCTTTGCGCTAAAGTGTTCGTGAAGTATTTAAATGTAGGCCTACATGTATTACCCTAAAATGAAAATGGGAAAGATTTCAGCGTATTATTGTCTAGTGTAGGACCTACTTATTCTATCCCTGAAAATGTATTGACCTTCTATTAAAGAATGAAAAGTTAGCAATGGTACTCTGATATCTACTTTATTTTTTAATTGAACGCAAACAGTATAATTTTAATCATTTTTTATTCATTTAGGTCTGCGCTGAATGGCCAGAGAAAAAAAATGTTTCATAGTCGATTAAGCTAAGAAAGAATTTTTTTTTGCGGACCTCTTTGAAAGAATATCCTGAAAAGCAATTAATAATTACAACATTAGTAGTAGTATGGGAAACGATAACATTCAACCAAAAAATAAATGAAACATTTTAAAATGGAAATGACGGTACCGCAGGGATAATATCGCAATGCAAATAACTCGTTCCTCTCAATGAGCGCTGTCCACGCAAGAGACATAACCCCGGGAACACAGCCAAACAATCAAACTTAATGTTTCAACATGGACAGAGCACGGCCAGAGCTGGCAATAGCTCCACTCAAACCCTACAAGTGTGGCCTGATAGCAAAACAAGAAACAGATGGGCATGTTTTTGGCTTAAGACCAATGACATAGAGTGCAAAATACATTTGTATGTGTACACAATTTTTTAGATTTGTTATAATAGGCTATAATAGGCCTAGTCTGTTAAAAATGATTCGTATCCTGCTTAGGTCATAATTATCATATCGAGGCTTGATTTTGGATTAATGAAGTTAACAATTCTTAAGAACTGTTTCTCAATTTTTTTTTCAGTCACACTATACAATATTCCTAGCCATCAGTCTTCATGAGACACGCATATTGCAGTTTTTGTTGGCCATGTTTCCGGTCTTTGGATTTTTCGTCAACGAAGTTATCATAAGAAATAAAGTAAAATATCAAAGCACTTTATAGAGTGCAAGTTTGACTCGATTCCAGTTCAATTGGGATGTCTCTTGTGTTTTAATCACAAACCCGGTAGCCAGCTAGTTTAATGTTAACTGTTCTTAGCGCCATCAATTATTATGGCTTTTGCATTCCATTAAACCACCTCTGAGTGATAACACATATCTACACGGAAACATGTTGGAAAAAAGTATTTATGTGTAAACCCGCAGAATCAGAAAGTGAGAGAACAAGATTGGTCGGGCTCCTGAGGGTTAATGTCATGATGTGTAACAAAAACTCCAGTCGCAATAAGTTGAAAAACGCTAAATTCTGACTAGACATGATACTAACCAAAACTGGTGTTTTTTATTATCAAGATCACGTGACCCTATATGGGACCGAAATTTTTTAAGTTAACTTTGCAAATTTAAGGTGCCTCTTTATTTATATAATAGTTGCTTTTAAGCCTTTTTACCTTGTAGTGGACCGAGTGGGTTTATGCCTACAAAACAATTCGCGGTCCGGTGGAACTTGCTCTGTCTGCATTAACTATTATGGTACTCAAAATGCGAGTGCTATTGTCGGCAGTTGCGTTCTCCAGTGGATCAACGTGAAGTTAAAACAAGTGTGGGTGATATTTGGAAACTATGGCTAGCTGGCAAGCTAAAACCAAAGTAATTGTTAAAAGGGTGTAAACATATATCATGTATTTAAGATACATTTATTCTGATAAAATAATCCACATGGAAATCAAAATCAAAACAGGTCGGTATATTCAAAAAGGTTTTATGGATTATCATTTTGCTGGAGGGTCAGCCTTGCTCTTAGCAATTGGCAAACCATCATAAAGATCGTGCTATTGGTAATGGTTTTTATGACTCAGTGTTGAAAATCAAGGGATAATGGACGAACCGTGCACTTAATGACTGTAAGCCCGCGGGTTAACATAGCCCGCCCGATGAGTTGAAAGGTGAAGCCACTCTAGTGGCAGTGAGTGTGAGGTACTTACCCGCTTGGTTAGTTGCGTGTCCATCATAAAATAGTGTACGTGTTTCTCTGCTCGGCTCAGCTCCAGCTTCCGAGCTATCACAGCAACTATCAGAGCAGTACAACCAGCACCCTGAAAATACAGAAATATACAAACTATCAGAGCAGTACAACCAGCACCCTGAAAACACAGAAACATACAAACTATCAGAGCAGTACAACCAGCACCCTGAAAATACAGAAATATACAAACTATCAGAGCAGACAGCCAGCACCCGGAAAATACAGAAACATACAAACTATCAGAGCAGTACAACCAGCACCCTGAAAACACAGAAACATACAAACCAGTTACTGATAGTTCAATACAAGTACAAACAACATGATTCTAAACATGCCCGACGTGTGTCATTCAAGTGGTTAAAAAGAAGAAGTCTTTAGGAAATGCCGAAAGCGCATTGTGTGGGGAATCAATAAAATAGAAGCCCTGTTGTAAAACCATTATTTTGTTTTATCAATGCTGGTCTCACAAAATCCCAGGGCCTGCATACCCATCCTTTCTGCGTGTGTGTCTCCTTCTACTGCTATTCCTTGTCTCTTTATCAGACTTTATTTCTCTTTGCCATTGTCACATTAATGATGCCATGCTAAATTTTTACATTCTTGCCTTTTCTCCAGTATGCACTGTTTATATTCTACTTATCCTTTCTATACTTCTTTTCTGTATTCCTCATTTTTCTCCTGGCCTCATTTCCATCTAAGTAAATTAGTAAGTAAATAAGTTTATTCATGACTTTACATTTACCCCAGCAGGCATATACACACCAGAGCCAATTCAACTTATATTTAGGAGCATTTCATTACGACAGCCTGTTAGGCGCTCAAATACTGACATTCCACAAATTTCAAGCACTGCCTTTAGCCGTACCAATTTTACAGGTGGGAGGGCTGGGGAAAATTAGGGGAAATTGCTTTCCCAAGGCAATTGCAGTATGACAAGGTCGGGAATCAAACCCGCGACTTCCAGATCTCAAATCCGACTAGCTAACCACTTTGCCACGATGCCCCTTGCTAAGCTGATTGTCAGCCTATACAAATTGCAGGTTATTTTAGACTTTTTCTTTGACCTTATATTCTTTAGACGTGCAACTACAAAAAGATAGAAAAACTGTCTTTGTGATTAACCAGCATGCTTGCAGTGTCATGTAAAAGGTCGCAATTTATCTTTTTCGATACATTTTACCGGCTAAAAACTGAATGAAATCATTTCAGTTTTGTTCAAATAAAAAATGAGAAAAAAAAGCTCTTAAAATATCCAACATTACTATGATTAGAAGTGGTCGCCAGATAAATTAATATTCTTTCTTAAAACTAGTCGTCCAAAAGCTTTATAAAACAAGTAATCTAATCATATATTGTCACAGCTTAACGTCACAATACAGTTGTGCCAAAAACGTCAAAGGAGCGTAGTCTGTGGAGACTGGTACAAGCTATGGTTCTTCAAGTGGCAAGGCGGTGGGTGCCGAAGCTAAAATAAATCCAGGGTTCGAATCATACCAAAGGCAGAAATTTCGGGCATTTCCACTTAAAGCCTTCTTCACTCTACTGCTAACTTAATACCTTTAGAATCTTTCAATTAAAAAACGTCACTACGTGAATGTCCAATAGCTTTTAGAGACCCGGCTCAATAAAGATCATTTTAATTTCTACTTCGGGCATCCATCTGATATTATATCTTAAAAAATTTAGCTATCAAGAGTTTGGTTTGCGTAGATTGGAATGACCCTACGACAGATTTAGAAGTCATTGGCTAACTTTGTAAGTTTTGCTAACGCCCAGATGTTTTTCCCCTCAAATATATTGTCTATCACCACAATGCACATAAGAGACAAACCACTCAAACGGCTGATAGCTCACGTTCTTTTTTACAGACCATTAATGAGATAATAAGCTTTTAAATAAATCATATTAACCTTTTCAACCTAAGTGAGGATTTCTAAAAGGGAGAGACAGAGAAGCCGTGTATAGCTTCTTTACATCAGTTATCGCCACACGTAAATGGCTTTTAACGTAATAGCAATTAATTTAGAAAACTTTATTGACATGTCTAAAGTGGCTTTGAAATGTGAGGGCCTTATTTTTTGCTCTCTATTACGGGTTCGGGTGAAGTTGCCCTTTGCTAGGAAGTTTCAAACACTGCAAAAATGTTATCATTATGCATGTAGGGTCACTATCATTAAAAATGTAAAATAAGACAATGCAAACGATGCAGGTTCCCAATCGTAGACAACCAATCACCGAGGGCGTTTTTATGACATTAAATACGCAATTTTGGGCCGAGAAAAAAATAGATAACAGTGATGACGCCATTTTCAATAACGTCATGAAGATAGTGAACTTAGATTTCAAACATGTTCAAATCGTTTACAAAATAAATGACGTTCGCGGAATAGAAATAAGTACATAAATGAAAACAAAGGCTTTGAAGCTTTGTTGTACAAAATATTCTATATTGAAAGAAAAAATTTACATGAAGAGAATAAAGTTCGACGACATATTACTGGTGGTGGAAATTGCTACGTATGTGACAAACATGTATGGCTTAAGTTGTTATAAAAAAGTAAGTGAAGAAAAAGGTCGTCGTAATAGTGAGGGTTTTGTTTACGCCAACAAACGCTCGTTCAAGAATAAAGGAAGATGTCTTGGTTTTGAAAGAAAAGAGCGTAAAAAGGCAATTTTGAACGCTGAACAGCACGGTATTATCAAGTTTTCGGAAGATAACTTTGGGAAAACTTATCACAGAAATAATGTCTAGAGAATGAGGTGTAGAGTGTTTATCTAGAGAGCACTATAACTAATGCACTGGGTGTAATAAAATAGAGAAACCTATAAGCATTGAAATTGACAACAGTTCTAAAAGGTGGAACTCAACGTGTAAAAAGCCATTTTGAATTATATATATTTGTGAGCAATAATCAAGAAAAAAACCGGTACAGCACGAGAGAAATCCTGTCCAAAATGGAGGACTTCATTATGACATGCTATTACAGACCCTTTCAACCTTTTGGCTGAGATCAATAATGCATACACGACACGTAACAGCCAAAGCCTCTCAACGAAACGTTTTTAAAGGATTCGAACAATTTTAAGATTTTGACTTAGAGAAGATTATTCCTTTCAAGTGTTAGAAATATGTGACGAAAATTATGTGAAGATTTTGGGGAATAGTAATTCACCAACGCTCCACAACCCGCAATCATTTTTACAAAAGAACATCCAAAGTGCTTTCCGTCAAGAAAATTATTGGAAAAAGAAGACCTTTATCTGTTATATTCAATCATCAAAATACAGGAAAACATAGCAGTCCATCCACGAAGCTGACGATGTATTCGTTTTAAAAAGGAAATAGAGTTGGATTAACACGAGTGGAGTAACTTGTCTGCAGAACTATTGGTTCGAGGTACTCAAAGAGAGATCCAGCACAATATATCTATGCTTGTGGGAAAAAAAAGATCAAGGGTAATGAATGGCTAAAAGTATCGCGGGAAGATCTTAAAACAAGAAGTAATAATTTGCAATAACAAAGAACATAGAATAACTAACAGATTTCAGCAGTAGGCTTACGTGAGACTGTCCGAAAATAGTTCCCTAGTTATGATTTGAACTCTCGACCTAAGTGTGGTCTTGGCATCAACTGCCTTGCTACTCAAAGAAACTTGACTCTATAGATAACGCCATGCCGCCACTGAAAAAAGACATTTCATGGCCTATGTCTTTATTAATTTATTCTAACGACCATACAATAGCAGGCAGTGTATGCTTAGTCAAAATCGAAAGTAGGCAAGCAAATATTATGGATGTAGTGCCATTAACATAATGATTTCTATACCGTATACTGTCTTATTATAAACAAAAAGATAACCTTCTCTTGATCAAAATCGGTTCCTTGGAGCGGGCATTGTTCCAGAGGAGTACATTAAGCCAAGTAAATGGGTTAAGTGATGTCAAAGATAAAATAGGACGACATAATGGTGATTATGTTGTGCGTGTTTAGTTTCATCCTAATCTTCATAACCATGCTCGTGTTATTTATTTCAGTTTCCTAGGTTTAGAAATAAAGTCGAAGACGGTTTGAATCAAACCCTTTTACCAGTTGCGCGATACAACTTAGAACTTAAAAAACGGGCATAAAGCAGAGTTCGTCTGAAACGTGTGCTCGACCAAATTAAAGAAAGAAAAAAGTAAGTTCTTTAAAAGTTAAAAGTGATAGATTCCCTGTACAAAATTTCAGTAGTTTCCAATTGGTTTTTGAGACTAGAGGCAGTTGGATAAAATAGTTATTATAATAATAATAATAAGAAGAAGAAGAAAATTATCATTATTACTTTTATTATTATTATTATATTCAGCAGCGAACAGGATTCCTAAATGACCACAAAAAATAAAACGAGTGAGATAAAAGAAGGAAACAAATAGACAGAAATTAACACACATGAAACCACCAGTCTACCAAGCTTGTTTATTGTATATATAGCAACACACGCGGCAGAGTGCTCTTGGGGTCGGACAGTTAATTTCCCTTTCAAATGAACCTGAAGGGTGTAAAACTGCTCGGAACCGCCGCCGTGGGAGCACTGAGTAGATTTTGTGGTCCATCACAAACATTTTCCTCTCTAGCGATTCCAGGTCGTTTTAGCTTATAAAGTTAGCAAACAGAAAAAAATACGCCAGGAGCCTCTAGTCTGCGAGAGCGTTAGAGAGATAGAGAGAAATAGTAGCGACAGGGGCAGGAGATGAGCAGATAGAGGAATAAAAGTTGATGGAAAACTTTTAGAAATATGTTGTCAATAATGTTTATAAGATACAGTTTCACTAAACAGGAGTGGTCATTTACCATCACTATGATATATATGCAATGAAATGTCATGTTTAACAAAAGTTTCTGGTGATGCCAATTGATTTTTTTCCCTCTGTAAGCACACTATTCAGCTATGTCAAAAGCTAATTTGTGCCTTACTTACCCTAACCACTTAATAAGCTCTGTGTACCGTATCTATTCTAAAATTTAGAGTTTTAGTAGATGGTAAATTACTGTATAGTTTTATCTTTATTCAACTAACTTTCCTTGTAGTCAGTATAACTAAATAACTACCATTTCTTGTAGAAGGGAGTATTGTAAACGATAACTTCATGTTTCCTCTTCGTCAAGTTCTAATGATATCACAGGTTATATTTTTGGTTTCTTAAAGCTTGGCTTTTGTTTCTAAACTTTAAAAAATTCTTTTTTCAACAAAAAAATTCGAAGTGAATTTATCCAAATGACGCTTTTGTTCCAAACTCAGAAATACCTGCGAAAAAGGAAGTACTACAAATAAAAACCTAATTGAAAATATCATTATTACAGGATCTACAATTCTTAGTTATTTGAGTCCAATGGTCTACTTAAATTTAACACTTAATTACAAGAATGTCATAGCGTACAGCCCGCAGTTAGATCGAGGTATATCTTCGTATGTTATGTAAGAACATAACAATGACGTGAACTAATTTTTCTTAAGCATCACTAAATATTTCAAATTTTTGCTGGTTCTTTCTTTTGCCTAAAAAGGGGCTATTTTTAAATCTTACCGACACAACTGAAGAATGTTGTATTATTAATTTTGCCTACAAAGTCAGAAGGAAAAAAATTCAAGTGCAACACATTCGCAAAGTCATAAGCTAGATCCAGAAAGTATTTTCTTTTCATGCCTTTGATTTCATTTTGAGTTTCTGTATTTTACTCAGTGCCAGGTTTGGAAAAGATTATCAAAAGTTTAATTTTTCATATTAAGTATAGACTCATTAAAAATCAGTTTGCTCTGTCAGTCCTTCCACTGTTCCTTCATCTCTATCCCCCCTCCCCACCCCGTCACTCGCTATCCCTCTCTCACTTTGTCTGCCCATCTCTACACCTTTTATAAACTCCCTCTAAATTATCTGTTTAGATCTCCCTCTGTCTGTGTGTTGTCTTTTTCTTCCCACAAGTATAGCCTCTTTAGTAAACTTCAACCTCTTTTTTTATTACAACTTCACCAGCCTTCTACTGCCTTACCCCCTTTTTTCTGCTTTAAATGTTTATATTTCTCGATTCTCTCTATCTTTCTTCTGTGATCGATTATAATTTGCAGTGAACTCTGAAAGAACACAATTGTAAACTCGTTTAGCTGTGAAGAACAAGTTAAATTACTCTTGTCTGCTGGCAGGCTTCTGCTGATGGTTAACACGACAGCTACCCGATATAAAAATACACGACGATGCTGCCTGTGTTTGCTTTAAATCTCGCAGTTTCTGCTCGTTTGAACATTCTTTTGTCGTGGTTGCCTCTTTTTTTGTTCCTCTTTGTAACTGAATACAATGACATCTTAAGAAAAGTGCGCATTCATAATGTGCAGCCTTTCTCTTTTATTTCTGATCTCTTTATCTCATTCTTTCGAGATTTCAAAACCTAGGCCTGCATCTTAAATCTATGTTTTTTTCCTATATTGCAGAATCGTTTAATCCTCTCCTCTATATATATTATGAATATTAAACATCTTTATCTATCTCAATCCCTCTTTCTTTTTTTTCATTATTATCTACCTGCTTCTTTTTATTTCCTATTTTTCTCAATCTTCTAAAGTTCTTTTTCATAAAATCTTCATTTTCCTCTGTTACCCTCTCTTTAAATCGACTTTATATTTTCTGATTTAATTTTTAATCGTTTTTTTTTACATTCCTTAGCCCATGTACCCACGTACGCCGCTCTTTTTCGCTATTCCTCCTTCTCTATCTCAACGTTCAATTGTTCTTCGTTCCTACAATCTGCGATTGAAGAAGAGCATTGTTTATTCTCAATCATGACAAATCCCTTTGTATTACATACGCTTGATGAAAAGCGGTAGGCTTACATGGCCTTGCTCCAGTAGATGATAGAAATTAAAGTAATGTAGAGCCTCGGCTCAAGGACATAGAAGACAACCACGTTATGATTGTGTATCTTAGGTCGCGATTTCGATTGTTTGGGGTTTTTATTTTTGGTTTTTTTTTGGTTCGACTTTATACAAAATCCGCTTTATAATGACTCAAAATTTATAAAGAAAAGATCTAACATTATTTTTAAATTAAATTTTTTTTAAAAGTTTATATCATTCACATTATAAGCCTAGAAGTAGACCTAAGCGGTCATTATAAAGTGGTCATTGTAGCGGTTAGTCGTAGCTCCAGATGTAGGTTTGGTCAGTCATTATGAAATTTGGATAATCGTGTGACTTCTTAGTCTTTGTTTTGTCGCTTTACATTTTAAAGGAAACAAGGATGAAACAAGAATACAATGCAGTAAATGGAAGATTTAGGTGTTATCCTCTCTGCGTTTCAAGATTCATTTTTATATATCCGCTCTGCAACAAAATGTTAGTATACCACTTGATTAAAATTTGTCTTAGATTTATTCATAATTTTGTCTAATCACTTTACACTATTGCAGTATTTTTTTAGTTTCTAACCGAACTCTTTAAAATGTTTTCATTAATAGTTTCAAGCCACTCAACTGTTCCATGTGGAAACTATCAAACGTGACAACCTACCGGGCTAGATCAACAACTTCATGTGTTATCTTTAACTTACTCAAAGAGAAACACATGTTTTGTTGAAATTGTATTATATGCAGCATGAATTAATCAGTAGTAAAAAATACTGTTGCGCCCACCACGTGACGGCCTGCAATGATTTCTGTGAGAGAAGGCTAAAATGAGTAAGTTTTCCGCAGTTCCATAAACAGAGACGGAACTGTGCAGTTTTAACCTCTTACTCGAAGTAAAAGAGGTACACATAATATTATCTCTATGACAGGAGACTCATTTGAGTTAAGGTAATGTGTGGTAAATATGTTTCTGCATTTTAGTAACGGTAAGTGGAGATTTAAAACTTGCAATAGCTTTCCTGATCTGTTACATAACATTTTCTGCATGAGTTCGGTATGAACAATCGCAAACACACATAAAAACATACTATTCAAACCATAATGCAAATTTATAGATTTTGGCTGCCAGGGACCGAACCATTTCGACCTTTGTTTCCCTTTATCATTATGCAAGGCTTTAGGTTTAAAACATAAAAGTCTGTTGATAAAAAGATCTACATTATCCAATTTTTTGATTGATATATATTCATAAAAAATGTTGAGCTCTTTCTTTACCATAATTCAAAATTAAGACGAGTTCTTTCTTATAAATCTATGATTAAAAATTTGGAGGCATTTTGTAGGAATTGGGAAAAAGTATTGAATGGGGTAAAAGGTTTCGTTTTTTACGTTCGAAGAAATTTTATGTTAATACTAATCTTCTGGGGGGGGGGGTTGTTCACATTTTTATCATTCTTCGCCATAATCATATAACTTTCACAGCATATGTTTCTTCTCTGAAATGCCACTTTGTTTCTTTTTGAACCCCATAAGTATCGCTCTCTCTTTCTCTCTCTCTTTCTCTCTCTCTCTCTCTCTCTCTC
>BMAT01006172.1:187598-197686 GCA_019649035.1 Elysia marginata
CACACACACGCACACCTTTTCCTTCAATGTTCCATCTCTTCCCCCACACTCTCTTTCTTTCTTTTTATCTCTGTCTCTCAAGTTTGCTCTTTGATCGTGACTTAATATTACCTTGACTTGCCTTGACCTTTTACAGTAAAAATGTTTATTTAATTTTAATTTACTTTGTGTCCTGTCTTCCTTCTTTTTTATCTCAAAATCCCACACAATGAGTTGACTTCTAGACCACTTTGCTGGCATCCTAAGTCGTACAGCATGTGTCTCTCTCTCTCTCTCTCTCTCTCTCTCTCGCTCTCTCTCGCTCTCTCTCTCTCACTTTCAAGCGAGAGAATGTCATTGTTGGATACGTGCCCAGAGTGCCAGATCTCGTAGAAGCTGTGTGAGGCTCGCTCTAAGATCAATGCTTTACGCTGAGCCTATCACGTCAGAAGTCAGGATGACCCCATTTCACTCAATAGCATCACCAGATAGCAGCAGCTCGGCTCGAGAAGCGAGAGACGCGGAGATGACTGCCAGTTCGATTTTGACGTCATGTTGCACACCGCTGTGGCAGCTGAGTGGCTAACAGCACCGAGAACAAAGCACTGGGAATACGAAAGCTGCTTGGGAATAATTCCGCTTGCATGCTTTTAATTCTATCTCGCAATGTGTGCATCTTTAAGCTTTTTACTGATTCTTGCATTTTATTGATGCATGTACTTGTATTACATAGCACCGTCGACATTAAAGCTGCATGCATATTACCCTGAAATATTTTTCTGAATTCAAACCCCATCTCAACCACTTGACTACCAAAAAAAAATAGCTATTAGTAGTGGAAACAATTGTTGGTAATGTGTCTAAATATTAAATTTAAAGTTAACGTAGTTTCATATCGTGGGGAAAATGTTCGGTTTTAAACATTGTCCTCTATTTTTGGTATTAGACTAGGAGTCATTTTTCTTTTGGTTCCTGGATGTATTTTTGTTTACTTTCGTAGAATTTGTTTTTCATTTTGTTAGCTCTTAAACATATCTCACATCATCCACACCAATACATCTATTACTACTACTGTTACTACAACTATTACTACTACTACAACAACTACAACTACAACTACTACTGCTACTACAAATACTGCTACTATTACTACTACTACTACTACTACTACAACTACTACTACTACTACTACTACTGCTACTACTACTGCTACTACTACTGCTACTACTACTACTACTACTACTACTTCTACTATTACTACCACTACTATACTACCACTACTACTGTTGATGTTGTGGCTGCTGCTTCTTCTACTAGTGCTAAACCACCACCGCTGCTGTGTTCATTTGGCACATAAATCTAGAGAACTAACCTTTCGGGCCAAAACTGGACCAGGCAACCACTTTAACCAGTGACCGGAAAAAATAGGCTTTAGCATCATAGCAGGAAATCGATTCAGGGGATATTGTATTGAGCGTAAAGCACTCTAAACATTGTATGCAAGTTATTTTAGTTCAAAGACAAGACAGAATTTAACGCCTACACTGTACAGCACGCTGGGCCGCCGTGACCTGCTGAACCTGTTAAACGTTCTAAAAGTGGCAACAATAAATCAGATGATGCTGCAATACGCTACAGTCTAAAACTAAACCAGAACCACTCAATATATTACACTTCGTTATCTCAATGGGTGTATAAAATTGTCGTGATAAAAGAGCATAATGATTGTATTGGCACTGAGTTTTTTAATCTTTAGAGACATGCCCGCCGTTCAGAACCTGTTAATGATCATTTTGTGTACATGTTGATCTCTCTCATCGTTGCAGTTCTTAGAAAACCTGAACTAGTTGTTTGACACGAGGCAGGGTGAGGGGGCGTTTGCCCCAAATAGAACCAGAGCAGGCTTGTAAACAGTCATATTAATGTCGTTAAACGCATACCTACTTTAAAAGAACAGCGACTGTTTGACTTAAAATTACGAGGGCAGGCTGATAATTAAGTTCCGTTTAATCATAACTTTTTTATTTTTCACAGCATATACACAAACAATACGTCAATCGCAAGAATCATATCTCAGCTACATTAACACTCTATTTTTCGACGTAGTCACCGTCACGATCAACACACAGCCTCCAACGTTTCACTAGTTGGCTGAAGCCGTCAGCAAAGAATTCAGTCGACTGACCACGGCACCATCTGCGAATATCTGCAATACCTTTCTCATCATTGCAATAGTGATGGCCCTTCAGGTACTTCTTGAGTTGGGAAAACAAATAATAGTCAGAGCTGGGCAAGATCGGGGTTGTATGCATGGTGCGGTAGGGTCGTAAGTGTCCTGAGTTTGGCGACTGGTGTGCGGGCGCGCATTGTCGTGCTGCAGAATTGAATCCTTATTAGGCCTAAAACGCCGAGTCTGAGTTTGAGAGCTTGGGGTGTTGAAATATATCGCTCAGAGTTCACAGTTTAACCTTCCACCAGAAATTCCATGTGGACCACTCCCTCCGTGTCCCATAAAACGGTGAACAAGACCTTTTTTGTAGAGGCAACAACCTTAAACTTTCTTGGACTTCGAGAAATTCTGTGCCTTTACTCCATCGATTGAGTTTTACATTCTGGATCGTAGTGGTGGACCCAGGGTTCGTCTCCAGTCCGAAAGCGTTTCAGAAATGCTTCTCTTCCTGCATTGTAACGCTCTAGGAGTTGAATACACATGTACTTTTTCTGCGCTACAATGAGCTGTCTTGGGACCAAATGGGCAGAGACTTTTCGGTAACCCAGAACAGTTGTGACGATATGGCGCACTCGTTCTTTCGAAATGTCTACTTCATAGGCAATTTCTTCGATGTGCTCTAATCATGCAGTCAACTGTCTCTCGATGAGCCGTGTTTGATGCGGAAAGGGGTCTACCTAAACTCTTTCGATCACACAGAATTGTCTCTCTGGGGTCTTCCCCTTTGAATGTTTTCACCCATTTGCGAACTGCACAATTTGAAATACACGAAGCGCCATAAACTGTCGTCATTCTTGCATAAATATTTGTGACAGAACATCCCCTAGCTGCGAAAAACTCGATAACAGAGCGCTATTTGATGAGAAGGTCGCTTAAGTAGCTATTGACTCATAAACATGACTACCCCATCATGTGTTGCGCGTTATGAATACAAATGACGTCACACAAACTTGTTTTAGTTAAGCCTAGAAAAATAGTTCGAGAAAAAATGTATGATTTTTTATGTCGATATCTAATAGCAAACCCAATTGTTAGCATGCACTCGAATTAAAAGCGAAAATTGCGTTTAAACTGCGTCCTCAAACTATGGTTTCTGTTTAAATTGCACTATATTATATTGGGGGTTCTTTTGTCTTGACATACGATGTGAAAGGTTTGCGTTGCTGGGATATGAACAAATTTACTAGAGAAAAGGCTTCATAAATCACAAATCGAAATTATAACAGAGGTGTATGGAACACAGGACAAAACAATTTTGCGGTATTTCTTGAGGACATACCAGAAGAAGCAAAGAGTCGTGTCTATATTCTGTGCACTAATAGAATTATGAGTTTTATGAAAGGGAATGAGGAAAATATAATATATAACAACAATTATCTAACGTTAAGTCATGGCTGGATTACAGGAATAATAAATTGATGTTTGAAAAGAAACGATCTCGCTTCTGTGCTTTCATGCAAATGCATGGCTAAAGTTAAATCTTGATAATATTATGAGCAAGAGTAGAGCATGGTTACAGGCGGTTTCCAATGGCTACTTACCATCACCCCAACGGAAATGGCTATTCCCCGACCACAGTAGGTATTAGGCACAATGTCTCCATAACCAATGGAGAGGAAAGTTATAGCCACCATCCACATCGAGTTGAGAATGTTGGCGTGCTGGGTGTCGTGGTGCCTGGGTGGAGCAGAGAGCACAACGTTTATCACAACAGTATTTATTATGTGATTTAAAAAGTAAGAGTTTCCCCCATACAGGTGCATCTGTCATATAATAAGAAAAAAATTGTATTTGACTTCTATGCTGCCCCATCGCTTTCTCGTTTAAGGCTACCAGGTTTAACAAAAAGAAACTCTTAAAAGTATTACTTGAATAATTTTTCAATATCACTGATAAGCATAGAACGATGCCTCGCACCAAGTATTGTTAAAATGCAGCTGCAGTCAATAGACGAGATTGGGTTGGTGATTTGAACCCACAACCTTCATCTTTATCTGAAACCACTGGGTTATAGCAAAGGTTTTAAAATGTAAGTTTTCCAAAAAGTATCAATCATATTATGAAAATAGAGTATCAGACATTTTAAGCTGCTTTCATTTTCAACTCAACACAAGATGTAATTTCGTCTCTTGCGAGCGCCGGCGAGATAAAAAACCCACGATTAAGAAGCCTTTTAAAAAGCACCAAAAAGTCAAAATGACCGAGGGAAGGAAAAATAAGCTCAAATCTAATTTCAGAGGCGTAGCCTGTAGGGGGATCAGATTACTAAGACGAAAAGCGAAACAAAATTGCGACACAAACGAGATATTCTTGTGTGATCCCCTGGCCTTTATTGAAGCCAATTTTAGACCTGTCATCTTTAGATCTCCAAATTTCATTTGGTCCTGATTACCCACCCTTTAAGGGTAAAAGGAAAATCTAAAGGTTTACTACTTTGCGCCGAATTAAGAGAAGCAGGAATAGTATAAGGTCGCTTTGAGTTTGATGTCTAAGGAGAAGAGCTCCAGAAAGTAAAAACCCATCTACAGACATTTTCTGCTTCGATTTACTGTAGTTGAGGCCCTATTATTGTGATACAGGGAAGATAACGAAATCTTAAAGTTCACGACGATGTGTCATAATTATATTATGTATTGAGAACTGGGGAATAGCCATTTTGATCACATTAGCAGTCTTGTCAACCTATCCTTTTTAGCCGGACTGCAGTTACTAGCTTTCCGGGTAGCTACAAGAAAATTTATCTCTCTTGTGGTTTCACAATATTGTGTAATATCATTTCTAATACTTACCTTGCCTTAAATAGTGATTGTAATTAAATAGATATTTGTTATCAATGTGTCCAGTTATTTTAACTAAATGCATTGCATTATGAGTTCACGAAGTCAAACTAAGACTTGAAACCTTCCCGAGACATTAGCTTTAAACGTACCAGTACTCTAAACGAGAATAAGAAACAAAAATACTTGGAGATGAAGTTTTGTCACTTGATTTGTTTCTGAAAAAGGTGTTCTGTTACAAGGTGAAAACTGCCTTTAAACAATTTGATTACTGTCTCTTTAGGTTGTAGTTTAGTTGTTTTACAATCGGCTTTTTTACTTTAATTTTAGTCTCAGCGAACTTTGCTTGCCTGTATCTATGGAAAATAACAAAAAAAAAATAAAATAAATATTGCTGAACTTAAGCTTTGCTAACGTTTTAAATCCTTGATTTTCTTGTTCATGTGTGGCACAGAAAATCAGTTCAAGATGCTTGATGTTTTTTTTTAATACTGTATGGTGCGTAGGTTAATTTAGTTTTGATCCTATACAGCACTTGTAATGCACTTTCGATTTTGCTAACGATTACCAATGAATGACAAGCTTGATTTCCCCGTCAGCCCGTTGACTTTTATGTCAATTATATACTGCTCATATGTACACCATTCATACAAATTGAGTCTACTGGCGGAGTTTTGACATTTAGAGATGTATAAACTGTTTAGATGCTCTTTGAAAGTTCTTCGAGGCAGTGAGAAAAATTCTTTAAATATATCTATAATAGCATAAGTTGTTGCATGTGGAGGATTGGGGGATCAGAGTGACCTTTTCATGAAAAACAAAACAATGTAAAAATGACTCATATTTGATTGAAAACAATAGGGAAAAAATGCATTTGCTTAAAAACTCAAGCGAACATGTTAGCTTTTCTATCCGCACTCACATTTAACTTTCTGTGTCTAGTCTGGGCAAGTGTATCACAATTGTAAGTTCTTAATACCAGTGGGTAAATTAGAAACATGGAACGTATGTACATCCAAGCAACAGTCTTACTGTGTACGGTTTTTTTTCGAACTAAATAACAACTTCACTTGACTTCTCATCGCTAAGCTAGGATATTAAATGTAGAAAAATAAATCAAAGCATTTAGATGTAAAATGGAGATAAAGAGCAAAAAACTTGCATCTAGGGATATAAGATTATACCAAAATAGCAGAGGAAGTGCTGACACAAAAAAATGTGTTAGACAGAAGAGAATCTGGTGGGGCAAAAACGACAAGGGGTGGAACAGAGGGAGAAAAGAGAGGCTCGTAGCGGAGTAGATAACAATAAATGTAAAACGCTTCTTAGTTAGATAGATGTAGAGATAGATGTGTATATGCATTAGTCCAATAATCTATTCATATGCTGGCAAGTCAAGCTAGCTAACTGGTAAGAGGAAAGTTTAAGTTTTCCTGTACACTAGTGTCTTCACAAACTGCATTTCGGCCAAAAATGGTCGGTTGGTTTATTCTTTAGAGCTCGCGTCTCGTGTTATAACAAGGTTTTAAAACCTAGATTCCAGACCACTAGTTTAGAACACATAACTAGATAACTGTTTTTGCATCAATTATGTGTTATTGTTAAGAAATTGTAAAACGCCACGCTGTGACTTGACGAATGTATCTTCAACAAGGTTAATGTGCATTATGAGCTCTCTAAATTTCACTGCCTGATACATTTATCTGGATGTACTGGTAAACTGAACTTGAAATAAACTAATGAATTATTATAAAAGACAGTCTCTTTTCACAACAGTATCAAATCTTTTTTCTTTCACATGAATGGTTCGACGAACACAAATGTGACATTAAGAGCTTAACAGAAGCAGGCATCGTTCTTTCTCAAAAGAGCAAAAAAAATGTACTTTAACTAACTACATAATATTTTTTTTTCGCAAAAGCCGATAAAAAGATGATTCTAGTCAAGGTAAACTTATCCACCACTAAGCTCGAGTGTTTTTTTTTCCTTTGGGTTTGCTTTGTTTTGATGTTTGTTGGTTCTGTTTTTCTGCATAATGAGGCAATGTTTCCTTTTCCATTTTTCCCAAGTTTCACAGCCATTATGATAGTGCCCTTCTACCAAAAGTCTCCAGTAAAAAGACGGGAATTCCGGAAACAAGTCTAAAATGAAAGTCAAAGAGGCAAGATTGGCGGGCTGCCATTAGGGAGCATCCGTTGTCAGACCGAAGCAGAGACTGCTAGAGAGTGGGCCAACCAAAGCCTCTCGGGGATCAGCCAGCATTAAGACAGCAAGCCAGTACTGGCTCGCCAGATCCACGACACTCAGCTCACAGCTCCACAGGCTCACCATCAAATGGTGGGATTTATCTAGCCCAGAAATCATAGCCCGTCTCAAAAATATGAGGGGTCAGAAAAGTACTTGATCAAACGTGTCTTTTTTTTCTTTAACTCTCGTTCGTTCGATTGTGATCGGCATTCTGTATGGGTGTATAGATTTCTATTTGATTTGAGTACAGGGAACGCACAAAAAATCTCAAAGATCATAGCTCAATATTACATCTATAGCAATAAGCTTCTTTACAACAGCCAATGCAATTCCATCATGAATAAAAACACCATTAAATTTCTCATATAAATTTAAGTTGAAAAACCCTCGCTTTCTACTATAAACAGTGACAAATACCCGTTCAAAATCAAATTGAAAAAAACATGGTTTATAAAAAGGGCAACTAATAATACGTGAACATTATACATTTAAATAATAATAAGTATGCAGTGCATGTTTCGCATTTCCCGTCTAGCTTTGAGGCAGAAATTTTCAAAATTTAATACACAATTTGGGCTTTCTTCAATAGAATTTTTTGTTTGATAAACAAACATTTTAAAGATAGTGTTTTCGGGAAACACTTTTTTATATTAAGTTGTTAAAGGTCACTATTTAATACGTCTAAAAAATTCATCAATTTAAAAAGTTTTGAAATGTATTTATTGAGGTCGCAGACAAAACCTTTGCTTAAGTGCAAATTTAAAAATTCATTTCTAGAACTTTCTCCTCGACTACGCTGTCTGCAGAGGGAAACAGTGTTGAATATCAATAAAGAATTACGCTACGCCATTCGTGTGCATTATTTTTAGCTCTGGGCAGAAGCATTTGCTATCGATCGCCTCAGACCAAAGTCACAGAATTCATCTCACTTTTGGCCACAGAGGAGCAAGAAGTTAGTGTTCCCAAGACAATTCATTTCACAGTTTCGTGATTTTTGTTCAGACGTATAGATCAGTGGCTGTCATACTAGATTTGCTAGCTCAAGTCTATTTTTTCACATTATTAAGATTAAAATTAAAAACAACTTCATGAATCTTCAACTTCGAAATTATAAGAAATTAAATAAGTAATTTTTACCATTCCGAACTTCTTATGTTAGTTTTCAATAAACTTAATACCGAATCGCATTTCTTTTTCACCTTTGGCAGTCTCAGGTTTTTATTTTTATTTATATTTTTGCTATCAACATTTTTATATATGACTTTTCAAGATTGGACGGTGTGTTCTTGTTGTCTTTTTATTTTTCTCTTCTGCCCCCCGACATTCTGTATGTGTGTGTGTGTGTGGGGTTTTATATCAACGATATTTTTGTGAGCAGCCGTTTTCTTTCATGACGATCCAAGAATAGAATTAGAAATTTATTTTCTTTGTGAGGGCATTTTCTTTAGCTATAAAAAGTGTTTAAAAAGAACAGAGCGTTATCGTGTTTCTTCCTTATCGTATCTTGCGGCCAAAGGTAAAAAAGCATCAGTCAAAAAAAAGGCTTAAGAATAAAAGATCGATCAAGGGCACACAATCATTTCGCAACCGTCACCCGATCTCGCGAGGTGGTCGAGTCTTCTTTCATTTTTTTTGTAAATAAAAAGGCGTGTAATGTTAAGGATTTATACTTTCTGGAGGTATACCTTCCGTTCCATTCTGGATATAATGTCATTCCATAGCTTACATCTTTGCTGATTTCTCTTTTGATTTGTCATTGTGTGGATACGTCTCTGCTTGTTACTTAGTATATTTACCTGTTACCTGTTCGCAAGTGCCTCTATGCGTCTGTTTTTCGTCAGTGTGTGACCACGTTTGTGTCTTTAATAATAAGTACTCAGCTGTCTCTGTCTCTATCTCTCTACCTGTTTGTCCGTAAGGTTGTCCCTGTCTTTTTATTGTCTTCCTATCTGTTTCTCTCGTGTCTCTCTGCCTTTCTTTATTTTTATTTCTGTCATTTTCTCTTGAATGTCTCCGTTTTTTCTGTATCTATCTCTATGTCCTTTTCTTTCTGTCTGTCCTTTCGTTTCATTATGTCACACTGCCTCTTCGTCCCTTTTCACTGTACCTCCTTGTTTACACAACTATGACCCTCTGTCTTCCTCTGCTGCTTTCAGTTTATATTCCTCTGTCTCTTTCTAAGTATCTCTGCTTGGGGAATCCCTGCATCTTTGCCTCTGTGCCTCCTTCATTTTGCCCTTGCCTTTCTGCCTCTGTATGTATGCCTCTGGCTGTCTATATATGTCTTTTCATGCTTCGTGTTTCCGAAAATGCTTCTTTTGCATGCTTAATCTTTTCCTCAAGCCTTTCTTTTCATATTACAGACTTTAAGCAGCAACGCGTGAGTATGACGCGAAAGTCTGTGGGTCTATTTTTAGAAACTGGTTTCATTACTTTTATAATTTCGCAATCTGCTTTCCCGATTTTCACGTACGCGTAGTGAGACACGGTGCGTGTGCTAAAGGTCTCAATTTCCTCTTACCCATCTCTTTAATGAAACCTCTTATTTAACCTCGTTCTAATTTTTCCTGCTCTCTTATCTCTCTTCTTGTGTTTGCTGTTGTTGTTGTTCTTCTTCTCCTTCTTCATCTCCATCTCTTCCTGTCGGTCTTATTGTCTGGTTGACTGTTTGTCTGCTTCCCTCTCTCTTTATGTCGTTCTATATGTTTGGCTGTCTGTCTGCCTGCTTCTCTGTTTCTCTTTGTCTATGAACCTTTTAGTGGCTTCAAAAAGAAAAGTTCTTCTTTGTTTCCCCCCTTCAGCTGAAGCTAAGAAAACTACCATTATATTTCTTTTTATTTCAATTCGTTTTTTTT
>BMAT01006172.1:214392-225021 GCA_019649035.1 Elysia marginata
GGGAAATCCATGCAGAATTTGTTTTTGTGCAGCGGCTTGTCAACATCAGGTTTTAGGTTTACTGTTAGTGTTTTGCTTCTACTTGTTTACATTACTGTTTTGATACTAGGGACTACGAAAACTATTCTGGAAAAGCTAGCAAAGCATAACTATGCTCTAAAGTGAGATTTGATTTCCTCAAATATCTACTTGGATATCGATGATTGCGCAAGATATTCTGATCCTCGAAGGTCAATGACCTGTGTATCGTCCACCACGTATCACGCTAGCTGACGAAGTTACACTTCGCTGCAATGTTTTTCTGTGTTTTGAGCATAAAATAACAACTGCCCGGTAGTTCTTTCTAACATAAGACAAAGCTTTTAGAAACTTTGAAGCGATCAAACAAAGCATCCGCAGCGGCTCTAACTATCCATGTCACAATGCCAAAAGTATTGGAATCGCTCCTTGCGAGAAGCGAATGTATTTTCCAGCCTTCCTGAGGAAGTAATCGATTATCTACCTTATTGAATGGTACGTGTAGAGTCTCAGAGGTTTCTTTGCAATATCCAATATCCAGAGACATTTGAAGCCTAATTGCAATACGTGAACTACAATATGGAGTTAAACGATACATTTCATTTTCATAACGTTCTCGATTTATCTTACATTAATTTTTACAAAAGAAAAGAATGGCTCATCATAAATCTATAAAAGTTACTCGTCAGCTAAGGTATTTTTTTATTTTTCGTAGACCCTCACGTTTTCTTCAAATAATCTGTCGGTAGGTAAAAGTTATAAGGTTTAAAACTGAAACAGAATCCAAATTAGTATATATAATACCTGTATTTTATTTCATCTCACTTGAAACGGTTATAACTTCCATAAGCAGAAATAATCGTTTTAAATCGGTATAACATCAAAAGTTGAAGATACACGATGTATGAGTTTACCTGTATTTCCAGAGCGTGGTAAGCAAGAATGAGGCCGAGCAGTATCACTGTTGAGACAGAGATAAGAGACTTGAGGGCAATGGAAGGCGCGTCTCTCTGGAAAGAAATAAAAAAACAATGTCCGGTCAATCTAGTAACTCTCAGATATGCTCAAGGCATTTAATTACCAAGCTTGAAATCTAAAAACCGCCATAACTGTAAAGGTCTGGCCTTTTCTTTTTTCATATGTTTTGCCCGGAAAAGAGGGCGAAATAAGAAAGCTTAGTAAATCAACAGTGTCCAAATTTAACAAGCATGACATTTTCGACAGTTTAAAGCATATGACACATCACTGTTAAAATAGAACAAAAGTTTAATAGTTTGTTCAAAATTCCTCCATACTTTGAGGCCTATACGTTTTGAACTGAATTGACAATTCAAAAGGATATTTTGATAGGAGGAAAATATTCACCGAAATATTAGTTTCAACATATCCCCCAAAAATGAACGATTAGGACTGAATATTTTTGCATAACACCAGCAATACAGACATACACGATGAATTGGCCCATTAAACCTTTATAGTCATGCTACGATTAAGATTACATAGTACAATCCATAGTTGTACATAATATGTGGTCTTTATCTAGTTCGGAATCCGTATGTGCAAAAAAACGCAGAGCTGACAATCCATAACGGATTGCCACAAGCCTAATCTTGTTGTTTATAAAGCCAAACAAAGATTACATTTATCGCTGATTAAATGCTTTTCAAAATAATTTTAAAAATGCCAGAAATAGGATGTTATCATTTTAGGTTTCTAATAAAGAGACGTTGTCCATCTCTCCGTATTTATAAAGATAAAAAAGATTTTAAAAAAACTTGAAAACTTCCATGCTCAAAAGCCATTGTGATCAAATCAGATTGGACATTTTTGTTTGTGTCTAACTCATACAGTCCTAGGCAATGACAAAAAGACACTCAGAACATAGCCTCATCCGCACTCATCGTGGTCATAAAATTTAAGACACAGTAGAATTTTGAAGGCGTGTTGCTATGCCTAATATCAAAAAGCGTATATTTTAGAGATGGGCAATTGAAAACAAGATAAAGCGAACAAAATTTGTCAAGCAAAAACTGGAAATATTTTTTCCGTATTTATAATATATATTACCAAACGAGGGGAACAAGGAAGGGGGGCAGAGGGGTTAACGTCACAGTTAATTAGTATCCTTGGGTTGTTTTCTTTTAAAAAAACACTTTGACCCAGCGGGGTTTTTTAACAGTAGGGATAGAGGACTAGCTGTCTGAGGGATACGAAGGCGAGATGTAGGGGGATTTGTTGCTGTAGTCGGCAGTCTACCCCCTGCACAACCGCACTGGCCATTAGCACGCCCTAGTGAGTTCTCCTTCCTGTCAAAGTGAGGTCTACGTTTAGATAAAAATGGAAACAAGCAATCCTGTCTGCTCATAAGTTGTAACCCTCAAGCACATTCAATTCATCTTTATGTTGCCCGAGCCAGGAGGGCTTGTCAATTTAAAAGCGTAGTCAGTCCTTTATAAATACAACAGTTAACACAAATATGAAGAGAAGAAAATTAGGTTTAAATACGTTAGTAGTTGAAATTCTGTTTAAAATTATCTCAGTTCTGTACTGTCGAATCATGCCAGTGAGGTATTGCACACATTTGTTATACGATCTTTTTTTTGCCCTACTCGAAATAAAAAAAATAGTTTTTGTGTGAATAAATTTATTCAATAAGCTTTAAAAGGAACCCCGTTAACAAATAGGCCTAGCAATGGTTATAGACTCTATGGTTTTTACCATTCCTTAACATTTCTAATAGGGCGTGAAACACGAAAATTCTCCGTTCGTTGTTCGCACAGCGTTTTGTCTTCATTCAAAACTTCTTATCATGACGAACAAACGTTTAACATGAGTCTGTTATTTCTCTCGGAACGCATTTTAATTTTTCTTTGTCCTCTCTAAATTAACTGAATAAGTTGTATTTTTTTATTTGGGAAGGGGGTGTATGTGTGTGTTTGTGTTCGCGATTAAGCTACATGTAACTCATAATCTACTAGGACATGAATGAGCAGAAGATATTTAAAAATAAAAGCTTAGGGTAAAAAGACAAAAAGAACAATAAAAAACAGTAACGTGTTATTACGACCCGTCAACATTGTTTGGTTACGTTTTGTAAGCCAAAGTATACAAAAATCTTAAAATATTTTGTGAAGCTGAGTTTCCTCTGTAACATTTAACTACGAGGGCAACCTCCCATGGCAACGCTCGGCGACATGTAGCAACACTCAATGCAAGGTTCGCAATAAACAAAGACCGCTCGCAAAATGCGAGTATCATACGTGAGGAATTTTCTTTTTGGCCATCGATTATTTCGGAAAATTACAAGTCACACAATAACGATGCAAGAGGGACCCTAAAGAAGTATTAAATATAGGTGTGTTAAAATTTTGTAGATTTGTTCCTACAAAAGAAGGTATGTTTATATGATATCTCTTTACCCTGTATAATTAAAAAGGTTTGTTAATGATTACAAACAGGATGTGCTGTAGGCATAGTGGAAATGTATATATTTGAGGATGGGCTTTATTAAGAAAGTTGAGTCGTAGAAAATGAAAAGATGAGAGTGTGGTAATGAAAAAAAAACCAAAGCTCTGTACAAGTGGACAGAATATAGAAAACATCTGCCTTTACATGACAGGGGAGAAACCTTGAAGCCTATCAAATATTATAAACATACTTATGGCAGCTATGAAATCATTGAAATTAATAGACGCTTTGTACCCAATGGGCTTCTATCAATAGTTGTTTTTTGTAGTTCTGGGAGTATGAGAAGATTGTTTTCATGAATTGGGTTCTACATGCAAAATCCGTGCCCATAAAACTAATATCTTAGAGGTAGAGGGGTTCTCTTATATTTACAACAAAAATTACAAATGGTCTTCATTTAATATTTATCTAGATTTCATGAACTGTTTTCTCAGTGGTTTAAAAGGAAAGAATACTATGTAAGTGAGATCGTTTTCGAAATTTGATTTACATCTGACTTATGGTCTAGAACCGAGAAGTATTCTTCACTGTTTTTTTTTTGTTTGTTTGTTTTTGTGTTTTTATGGGATGAGGTACGTCTAAAAAAGACGATGTGTTTCGCCGATTTTCGCGTACGCTGAAAAAAGTTACATAGCTTAACCTGAAAAATATTAATTAAAAGGCTAAATATTCATGGTATAGAAGGCTGATCAAGAAGTGCAAAGAAGTAATGAAATGAATTGAGCGTCTCGGTAAAAACAAATTAGAAGAAGTTTTCAGCCATTCTATAAACCCACAGATTGAGATTCTCTACACTTACACAACAAGAGGTGGCCAGCTGGAAATTGTTTGTTGACAGAAACGTGTAAAAAGATACGGCGACGTGTAAAAAGATACGGCGACCAATCTCTTACCAGAATTGGCACCTACGGAAAAAGACAGCGGTAACTGTAAGCCAGGCATTGTTGCCAGTACATGTATTAAAACGTTCTGTGGCTGGATTACACTGGCTACAGCGCTGTGCGTATGCCCTGTTACCATGGTAGCCATCCAGGTATGGAAATGTTCACCCGATCCATCATGGAGGCCGCCGCACAGCATTTTGTGTCAGCAGACATTGTTGTCATGGAGTCCATAGAAACCTTCATCCCTACAATTTTGTTTCTGTTTAAAAAATATGAAACATTGTTGACGGTTGTTAATGATATTCATGGCCGCGCTCTGAGAGGCAATAGAGATAACAAATTCTGAGCAAGCGCAGTATTTCAGTGCATTGATTATAGTTGTTCAAATGGACGCAAGGCCAACTGTTTTTAGTTTCCCAGATTTTGCTTACTCTTTTTTATTATTTTTTTTTTTTGGAGTAAAGATATTTCACAAATTTGAACTTCAACTTCTACATTTCTTTCATTGATGGAAATAATATAAAAATCCTTTCAGCGCAGTAACGAATCAGTTGCTGCTTTTGTTTCCTCTGGGTATCTTAAAAAACATTAAATTTCTTTTTCGGTGTCCCTGGTGGTCTGTCTGTCTGTCATTTAGTGCTTTTCTGTCTGTCTATCTGTCTGTCTCTCTCTTACTCTCTCTCTCTCTTTCCCTGTCTCTCTATACCTCTCTCTCCCTCTCTCTCTATATATATCTCTATCTGTCATTCATATTATATTTTGTTAATTTCTGTCTCTTCAAAAAGTTATAGCTATATCTGTTTACTTTTGAGGTTATCCATTTACCTAACAATAGATCTACATACTTTTCGCGGGTTGTTTTCAACTGAACAAACAATAATATATCTCTCCTAACTGGAAAAAGATAATTTACCAATCTACAAATTTGAATGTTTTTCGATTGAAATGGAAATATTCACACAAAAATATTCAAAGTAAAATAAGTGGTTTGTATGTTGTACGTTGTTTTATTACGAAAAAAATTCGGGTGAAAAAGTTAAAGTTCATTTGAAAAGGTTAGCGTGGAATACGCTGTTGGCTTTTTAGGAATAATGTTTTATCTATAGCATGCCCTTGCCAGAACGTTAAAGTAACAAATTTATTGCTGTGTGAAGTAGTAATTGGTCAATTCATACAAAAAATGTTGCCAACTATTAGAATTCTCATATTTGCAATGCACAGGTGTTCTTTCTAGAGTATCATTGGTTGTATTGAAAATAATTACATTTGCCGTTCAAAAAAAATAAAAAATATTGCCTTTATTACATTTTGCTTTTTGTTGCAAAAATTATGAAATTTTTCTGCATTATTCGGAAAACTTAAATAAAATATTGGAGTCTGGCTAAGACATAATCATCAAAGTTTCCAAAAGGCTCTTAAAACTGTCTCGATTGTATGCACCAAGGTAGGTTTTCATTACGACGGTTGGATCCTTTACCTGCAAGGAATATAACAGAAGTGTTGTTCGCTTAAGGCTAGACTCTAGTTCTTAGTCGTTCAAACATTTCAAAATATTTTACAAGATTATTTATGACAACGCTTTTAATTAATAATCGAATATCCTCTTTCTGCGGGAAAAAGCACGTTGCTTAAATTCCTTTAACTCACAACGGTCGGGTCTTTTTGGAGATAAATCCATCGTTGGCCGCAGATATACATAGTTCCTGACATGGCCGTATATGTTTACAGCCTAGGGGCGCTGAGTGCCCATGTAAACAGCAATGGCTACAATACACAACAATGAGAGATGGCAATTGTGTGAGCAAGCACGGTCCAACCGGTTGCGTAGTTGACGTAGGCTTTCCGTTTCCGGTAATATTCGTCTTGTCTTAATGTTAGGGTGATTTCGACCAGTATATAATGTTTCATTTTTCTTAAGCAAACCTGTAAAATGTTGATAGCATTTAAATTCATAGCAGCATCAGTGTTCGATGTCGCGTGTGAATATTTATTTTACGAAGGTTAAAGAAAAACTGTATCAAGGCTAGACAGTTTGCGTTGAACACGAGATTTATTTACAAAACAAACGTGGCTAAAAATTTTCCCAGCAATAACTTCAAAGTTATGGTACAATTAATAATAAAGTTTTCGTTTTTAAAGATACAGAAAAAAGTGCTTATCGTATAATTTAGGTCAAGGCCATGTTAACTATTTCCACTCAAAATGGGTGTGTAATTGTACATGCGCATGCGTATTTTGTGATGCCGGAAATAAAGTCCGTTCTATTAACAAACTTAAGTTCAACCGTAGCTGAACCGCAGCATTTGTCTTGATTTCCTTACATTACTTTGACGGTGCGTGATAAAATCTTTAACGTTATAATTATTGCTTCAAAACCACTATACTTTAAGATAAATTATCAAGTGCCAATTATCTTAGGGTAATTCGTAATATTTGTTTAAAAGCTTAGGACAATAATTTCATTTTTGTTTGTTGATTTTTTTTAAATCAAAAGTTTGGTCTCAATCAAAACACGTAAACTAGCCTTAATTCATTATGTCGTTTTAACATTCGAAGACCTTAATATTACTAACGCAGTGTCATTTATTATTTTATGTGGCTCTAAGCTTAAAAACTATTAAATTTGTTCAATATTATGGGATACAAAACATGTACAGTGTAGTGAACTGTAGCACCGGAGCCTCTCTTCCGTTTACAAAAAAAATTCACCCATGTTTGTGATTCATATAATGAAATGTATTTGATTGAAACGTCCAGTGTTGTAATAAATCAGGCGGAAAGTAAAAAAAGTTCTTGTCACGTGCAGAGTGGAGTAATATGTTTAGATGACCGCACAATGAATATTTCAAGAGAAGGCTAACACTCGAGGGAATTGTTACAATCAGTGCGAATTCATTATTCAGTGTCATCCCCTCCACTTGAATCATCCACAGATTACACAAGGCTAGGTTCCCTGGACTTCAGAGCTGAGGGCGCAAAGTGAGGACGCTAAATCTGGCAGCGCGCTTGGCACTGCGGCGCATGCTCAGTGCGGGTACTATTCTAGACCTGTAGAGTAAAGTGACTAAAAGTGAGCAACACCTTGCAGGTGCCTAACAGAGAATTTAATTTCCATGATGTTTCAAGGGGTGGTGAAAATTGTAAGCCAGAACCGCCAGGAAAAAAAAACCTACAGATTCTTTTATTGTAAAAAAATCTAGTTTTGTGTTATAGCAAAGTAAAAACTGCTTACTGAGAGTAGGTTTCACAAAATTAAAAAACACATCGAGCTGTTATGGTATGCGCATTTTTATTGATATTACTATTTGTTGAAAGGGTATTCATATTTTTACTAGGAATCTATCACTCCCTCTCTCTCTATTTCACTCTCTCTCTCTCTCTCTCTCTCTCTCTCTCTCTCATAGCTACCCCAACTCATAGCTAATTTTTAATCTACGTTTATCGGCACCGAATTTTAGTTCTCTTTCTTTTAAGAAAAACGTTTCACAAACTCTAAATTAATAGAGTAGAGACACCGCAGAGAAGATAAAATACAGATTTCGACTATACCAATTTGGGCGTAAAGATAAGATATGTGTATTTGTAAGTTATTTTCCGCTTGATCTAACCATCTCTTTAAAATGCATTTATAGCACTGCTCATCAGATGAATAGATGCTAAGTACCCGTACATTTCTTCAACACAAATTTTCTCTCTGTTTCCTTGTCTCTGTCTCCGTCTGTCTGTCTCTGTGTCTGTCTCTCTATCTCTCTCTTTCTCTCTCTATCTATCTATCTCTCTCTCCCTCTCTCCTCATTCTCGGTTGTCTTTTCATCTAACTAATTCTGTGTCTCTTCAGTTTGAAACTACCTTTCAATTAACTCAACAAAACACTTATTCTATATATATATTTATTTTATAAACAAGACACTTTTTGAAACCAATATTCTATCTTTGACCATCTACATTATTGTATTTATTAAAACGGATATACAACGAATCTGGCTCATCAAATTAGATATTTTTCTTTCCATTCTTTCATGGTTTTGTTTATTTCCCTATCTAGTGAACCTGCAGAATATCTTTGCTTTTACAAACCCAATCTTTCAGTAATTCTACCTTTTTTCATTTTTTTTTTGTTTCGGCATGAATATTCTCTTATAACGTCCTTGAAAAAAAGCTAATGCTTTGCGCGATAGTTTTTCAGTCCTTATTTCACCAAAAGACCAGGTTTTCTTAACTTTTTACAGAAGAAACCTCGAGGCTGCTAGCCGTGTTTTGATCATTAGAGAAACAAGGGCGCTAAACAGAGACCTAGGGGCTCTGCGTGGTATGAATAATTGAAACTGTCCCTAAGGATTATTTTGGTTCTGTCTTACACAGCCTAGATAGTCATAGCCTACGTTTCTGTCAAAAGCGTCCTTTCTCTGTAATAAAAAGGACCCTGGCAAGAAAGTATTTATGGATCGTTTTGGTTACTCAAAACCCGTTATTACTGTTACGTTATAGTGGTTTGTATTCAATTTAACACTTTTTGATTGTGTGGTTAGATGACCTCCTAGTTTCTTTACCGCGCCAAACTGTTTCTACGGTCTGTAACATTTAAGACAATAGTATATTATATTTTTATCCTGAACAAGATATTATAATTATATGCCAAATTTAATTTTTTTCAGCTTCCATTTTCCCACTTAAAAGCTTTTTCGATCGATCTTTTAGTCTATTAGCTACTGGTTACAGAATGTATGAATATAAATGTATATATATATATATATAATATACCAGAGGCATTGTAGATCATAATTAAACAAAACGGAAGTCTCTCATCTTTAGAATGCGCGTGCGCGTACGATACCGTACATTTTTGTTTGTACCAGAACATCCCAGATTACATTTATCTGCGCGGATGTTCAGATTACTTGTAACGTCACGTGACGAGTTGAGGCGACAACAAAATTCTGTCCAATCTAGCTTAGGTTCTAACTTAGGTCATCAAACTCAACAGGCCTGTCAGACGAAACGTAAACAAACTGGTGCAGAAAAGTTTCAATGATCTATCTCTCTTGAGTTCTTAGTATAGTTGGGACAGGTTATGGGCCCGCCCAAAAAAAGTCAAATATAAAATATAGGGAAAATATGGCATCTACTCATGTTGGTCTTTCCTATGGCGGCCCATGTCTCAACCCACCAACCAGCTTTCAGAGCTTCAAGATCGCCACCTCGAAAAAGCTAAGATCTAACACTGCCTCCACAACACTTAGAGATAACTAAGATACCCTAACAATAACTTGCTAACAACCATAGACAATGATGTCACGCTAATTAAGATCTTATTTCTCAATAGTATGATATTGCTCCATCTTTTTTTTTTATTTTCGGGTTAACAGAGCATCATTTAAGATCATAGCAATTTTTATCGAATTTCCCTATTACAAAAAATGGTAAAATCTCCGATGAACTGTGTGCATGTAAGAATAAGATTGGACATTTTGTGTCATGTAATCTTATGTTGAATGTACAAGGTTGAGTTTTACTTCTTCACCAAATAATGTTGTGTATCTGGCCTAAAAGGCAGCACGGAGATTCTCCATCACCAAAAGTTGTTGTAACTAGCATTCACGAAAAATATTGGATGGAGTGAAAACAAAATCTCTACGTTTTTTTAAAGGCATATTTTTAATTAAAGATTTTGCTTCCTTCAAATACCAATGACTTTGTGGTAACGATAAGTGATCTAAGCACACTCCGAACACTGAAACAATAACTTGTTTTATCACTGTAGAAGTCAACCGTAAGTATAACTGTTAATATAAAACGAAAATTTGAGAACTGTCTTATTTGAACAAGTTAAAAGTGTCGTTACATTCCTATCTAATTTCGTTTTTCTGTACCAAACAAACATTTCACAGTCCTCAACAGTCATGTTCATGTAAAGAAATAGTATGCATCAAAGACAACAGAAAGCGTCGTAGGTAAAATTCGTGTCACAGTATCGTTCTGCTTTAATGCTAAAAATACTGCGGAAAAGATTTCAGATAGCATTCTATGGGTGTCCATCGAAAACTTCTGCTTAGCTTTGCTTTGACTCTTCCTGGCTTAGAATGAATGTTGCACTACGGCAGACCGCACTAAGCTACATTCAGATAAAATATTGAGTCAGGGTTGAAATTTTTTTCAAGCCTCTACAATTTTTCTATAAATTTACTGAACATGGATATGCGAGTGTAATAAATTGGAGAAAACAAAAAAATATGATAACAAAGTAAAAGAAAATGAAAAG
>BMAT01006172.1:239399-249480 GCA_019649035.1 Elysia marginata
TACTGCCTTTACTACTACTACTACTACTGCTAATACTACTACTACGACTACTAATACTTTAGTATTACAGTTGCTCGTATGCCGACATACCCTTGCAAATTAAATATAGAGAGAGTTTCGTTATTCTCAAATGGTGTATTTTTTTGTTTCTAGACATTTATTATTCTCGTACACTTTTTAAAAGTTTTTTTCTATTAAAAAAACGTTTGTTGTTTTCAATAGTTTGTAATTACGAATGGCACCGTATTTGTCGGTTAGAAATACAGCGTTTATTTCTTTGCTATATGACGATTATGTAAAAAGGTTAAGGTCATGGCAATGTCCTATGGTGGACTGGCAAACGCGGAGCCTATCAATCAATTAAATAATAAATGAAATTTGATACGTTGTAGCTTGTGTGCAAAAGTTCTGATGGCGTTTTAGACTGTTTGGTCGGTAATATAGAGAAAAGTGTCGTCGTGATTTAGAGGTAGACGCTCGGCTTACGGACCGAGAGGTCCATGGTCCGAGTCCTGCTTTCGGAAGGTCGATGTTTACTCCTCCAGAAAGGTTATTTATACACATTTCTTCGCCTCACTTATGCCTGAAAGGAGTACCCGACTGTAGGCTGTGAAAGAACTTATCAGTATGCTGAAATTGATTTGGTTGGTAATGGCCTGTCGGGGAACCAATGTAAAATGTTTAGAGCATATTAGTGGATTGGGCGCTATCTACTTACGGTCTATTTAATACAGAACTCTTAGTTCTTCTTACGAGAAAGAAAACAATCTCCTCACGGTTGGACCATTGCACTTTTGTAAGGAAATCAATAGGGAATGAAAAGACACCAAATCAAACGGGATAAACCAGCGGTAAAACGTTTCATGAGAGGTTCAATTGTTTTCTGGTGGACAAAGATCAATAGATAATTCGCCCAAGCCTTGTTTAACGGCACTTTTGAATCTATTTTTGCAAAACGGGTATCAATAAAGATGTTATTGTCAAATGTTAAAAATTAGAAATAAAAAAACAAAATGTAGTCAAAATGTCTGAGCGTTGTCGTAATATAATATATAGTTATGAAAATTAAATAGCTAACTTTTTTGCCCGTGTGTCTCTTAAATTCAGCAACATCGAGTTATAAGGGATAAAAAAGCAATTGCAACCTTACCGCAGCTGAAGGAAAAAAAGATAGGCTTCAAACCAGGGAGGAACGCTTGATATGTACGTTTATGAATTAAGTTCTCATTGTAGTTCTAATCTGTCTAAACTGGTGGGGAGGCTGTTAAGAGACTAAATTTCGATGTCATAATTGACGAAAACAGAGTTCCGTAGTGGAAAGCGGCAATGAAATTGTATACTTTACAGAATTATGAAAAGAACTATCGTAAACACAAATAATAGCGTTACATTAAAATGTTGTGCGAAGTTTTTTTTATACATATATATCTGCCCTTTAAGTTGTTTCTGCCTAGCACAGTAACTTTATCACATGAATGTTTTTAAGTGACAGGTATTAACAGACAAGATCTTTGATTCTACAATATATTGCAAATTACCAAAAAGCCTGGTAAACTAACCCTAAACTGTGTCAATCATACCAATAATATCACTAGAAATCTTACTTTAGAAATGTTTTAAAAAGGTGTGTACAATTAGGCGTTTTTTACATCTTCCGGTATCCATGTTTGGCAACCCTTTCTAAGTAGTACAGTTACTGTTCCAAATTGTAGGTGTAAATGTCATGTGACCAGTCAAAATGTATCATGGAAAATCTTATTTTCTCTACTATTAAAGTCACCAAATGGAAGAGGTCGATCATGCTTCTGTCTGATGATTGAAAGATATTGAGGGTGTTAAATAATAGTTTGACAGAAGCAGGCTTTAAGTGGAAATGTTCGAAATGTCTGCCTTTAGCATGCTCCAAACCTTCGACCTATAGTAGCTTCCGCACCCACTGCCTTGCCACTTAGAGAAACACAGCTAATACCATGTCGCCACTACACACCTTAAAAGAAGTTATAGCCGTTTGAGGTCGTTAGGAAAAGGATTTGTGAAATTTTGAAAAATGGAGCAATTTTCTTTCAGTGTAAAGTCCTTACGGACAATGCCCATTGAAATATATGGTTTTTTTTTTCAGAAGCAAGTTCAGCTAACCTAAGCAATACTTGTGGGTCTTAGACGGTATGCTTTTGCGAAAATACAAGACTAGCCTAGATGGAGTTTTAAGCACCTGATTATCGATGAAAAGTAATTTTGTAAAGTAATTTTGATTTTTTTCAATTGTGTAACTGTGTAAGAAATTCACTAAGCTGCCGTAAAGAGAATTATTTTAGCAGATTATAATAATAATCCTTCTGCCTTGAGCAGATAAAACCTGAAATTTCAACATTAATAGGCGTGAAAAAATGTGCAGGAATGGTTTTAGCTTAAATATACAATTGACTTTTGAACCCCCACTCAAATTTGAAAGCCTAAAACTCAAAACTAGGCACTGCAGCTTAAAATTCATTTAGACAGAATGAGAGACACAAAGATTATTACGAATCGGAACTTCAAATTATTGTATACAGAAGAATACCTTCTATAGATCTTTCATTGACAGCCATCATATTATAAGTCCTGCAGCATCCTTCAAGTTTTATTTATCTGCTGCCACAGCCAAGTGACAATGGTATAATAAGATAATACTGACTAATTTATGCAGTTCATCAAATATATCGGTGCCCTGTTTGTATTTTTGCTGCTATTTATTTTCTTTTACTCAAAACGCTAAGTTAATTATTGACCCAGTTCTCAAAAGTACCCAAGAAGGGGCTCTATTGATACAAGATACACCCATAGCCAAATATTAGTTTAAATCAATAGTGTGAATACGGATGGAGAGCACGAATTATTTATTCTCTTATGTATATACTAAGCAATTTACATGATTCTCGTACGATGTGTGAACTTCCTCTCTGTGTTCTATTCATACCACTACCATTACAAAACGAAGCTAATTTCTTATAAAAATCAATCTTCACCGTCATGATATGGTCGGGCTGAAAAAAAAAGAAGCCATTACTTTAATCATTTTCCCTTTTTACAAAACTGTTTAGAATCATGTTTAACTAACCCTGCAATACTTACATGACTCTTATACGATATGCCTTTCTGAAAATATAAGACTAGCCTAGATTGATTTTTGAGCACCTGATCACCGATGAAAAATATTTTTTACGTTGACCTGATTTTATTGAATAATGTCACTGTGTAAGAAATGCACCTAGCTGCCAAGAAGAGTCATCATCTTAGCAGGTTAAAACAATAGCCGTTCTGTCTAAAACCATTGAGTCGTAACATTAAAATATCTCTGTTAAGTAATGGTTTAGTGGTAGATCAATAATAGATCAATGCATGGTTTGTGTGTTTGAGGGAAGGGGGAGGGAGAATGTTCTTGGTCTTTCAATTGGTTACCAGTAGTATTATTCAGGCGAGTTTTTCCCTGATGAGTACGGGTAGCGGTTACAGTTTCGCGGATAACTGTACTGACTAGGTCTAATGTAATAAAGATCGTATAAGGAAGAACATGAGGGTTTTTATATATGGAAACTAAGGAGAAGAGACTGAGGGGAATGGGGGGGGGGGCGAAACCCTGTGAATTGATTTATTAAGTATTTATCGCAATCTGCAAATCGCCTCTAAAAACAGTAAGCTCTAGGTCTGTTGACTTGATTAACGCTGGAAACATAGTGGAAACTGGGACGGAAGACATCTTTTCGTGCGACAAATCTAATAATCTCTGAATAAACATAGGCTTAGTTCTAGTAAGTTCTCTTGGAATATTTTTTTAAGAGAAGAGGAGAGCGATAATAGAAAGATTAAACAGGCTAGATCTTCGAGGAACTAACGTTAACACAAATATTTTCTCGGGAGATCCTTAATTGACAGTGGTTTGAATAATTTTAAGCGTGAAAAAAGTTGTGTTAAAAAAGAAACGAAAGGTTTCATCAACACTATTGTAAGGACAAAAAAACACTAAATATCTAAGTCTTAATAAATTAGATGAATGCAGAGAATTAGAGGGAAACATGGAATGTAAATGTGTGGGGGTGGGAGTTTCTCAAGTTCAGTATCCTTCGATTTGTTTTTTTTTCCTTATTGATTGGATAGTTCTGGTTACTATGATCTAGATGAAACGTGAATAGTAGCAAAAGTAAGCCATAGTACACAAGTGTCAGCTCTTTTTTATTACAAAGAGCTACAAATGATTTTGTTTTATAGATTGTGATTTGTATAAAAGGTGTACATAGCCTTTTGCTGTTCGCTTTTATTGCCGCTCTTGTGTAAGAATTGAGCAACTCGAAAGCGCACGAAAAATCCAATCAATAGCTCTCTAAACTGATAAAACATCATTATAACTACCACGCGTTTTTATGTAGTGGAAAAATATGCTCGATTTAGAGAGAGGGAGAGAAAGAGAGAGAGATTGCAAACAAAGAACAATGGCGATTCAGTACAAACAGAGAAGGAAAACAATATAGCACGGCCGTTTTAAAGAGTTAATAAAAAGTAAACAAAAGACTAACGGTAGTTCTACTTTCCCAGCAACTAGTTTTTATCGTACTGGAGAAAAACCTAAATACTTAGAGAGTTACTGTTAAGGGGGAGGGGTAATATCTAAGTCTCCTGTCGTAGTGCACAGAGGCGCTGATTATTGATAAGATGGTATGTGCTCGAATCCACGAAGGTACAGCGGTCTTCCTTGATAGTGAAATTGTGAAAGATCAACGTATGGTTTGGAAAGCTGTGTTGTTGGTCTAGAACTGCCTGTCATTAGAATTTTCAAAATGTTTAATGACGAAATTCTCATCACAAACACCACTTTAGAAAAGAAGAATACTGGAGCCTTGGAACCATCTAGAAGACCGGCTCTTCGTCAGGCAGTGTAAGCACAAGCATTGTCAATTCTAAGTCAAACATTCAACTCAGTGATCGGCCGATAGATCGACAAACGTTTTTACAAGATCGGTGCGTCTTGTTGGCCTGGGAAATGTCACGAAAACACAAAGGCTCTCAACAAGTCTCGAGAGCTGGCAACAAGTAAATGTTAACGTCAGATTTAATGCTGACCTGGACGGCCAAACTTACGCAATTCTAGCGGTTATTGCATCTTTATGTTCTGTAAGAATTATGTTGGCTGTACTGAGAACAGATAAGCTAAGAGCCGCTTGTACAAGGAAATAAACTTGAGATACAGAATACTGTCGGTCATAAGAGCCGCTTATACAAGGAAATAAACTTGATATATACAGAATACTGTAGTTTAGGCCATATGGATCACCCAGAACCTGTTTTGCAGAGAGGAAAATATTAGCCTCGTAAATGCCACCTTATCAATATGAGAAACTGGTGCACGAATGTGCCGGCCAAGAAGCAGTCATACATACATAAGTTACTGATGGTTCACGGAACAACATGACGCCTCAAGTAACTATTCCCTCCATAGCTTTTGTTACATACGTCCTTGTTTGTGCCTTGTCGCGATGATCAGCTCTTCAAAATTTAATGGTAGACTAGGCAGTTGCACGGTTTACTCCCAATGGGTTGAGAAACTACACCTGTATCACCAGGTTGAGCCTGGTAAAGTATTTTTGTCTTTGTCATAACGATCTTTTTATAAAATAGAGTGCATAGGTTTGTAAAAAACATTTTAATACTAACAAACATTGTAAGTAACAGAAAACCCGTGCGGCACAGCACTAAGGACACTCATTCTTTCAAAATGTCCTTGCAATATAAAATACAGTTTTTGGGGTTGGTTTATGTAGTTTGTTTTCACTTTTTTTCCTACATAGGCGCATTTCATTTGTGTTTCATAATGCGCTTGGCCAATACTTCAAGACGGTCGAACGGGTTGTTCAAAAGCTTAACTTTATTCAACAATGTAAAAGATTCATTTATCAGCATTGATATTCAGAAAGAGAGGCAGACAGAGAAAGAGAGAGAGAGTATGTGTGTGAGACAGAGAGACAGACAGACAGGCAGAAGGATGGCGAAGACACAAAGCGCCTTTTTCAAGAGAGAAAAATAAATTGCCATGCAAAAAAGAAAAAAACCTATGACTTTAAATTTTTTGTCTCTTTTACCAGTCATGGCATATCTACAAAAGTACATACACCTCGTGTCCTACGGCAAATGGGTCGTAAGTCGAAGGTTCTTGCTTTAAAAAACGCCATTTAAAGGTTCTTTTTTCTCATTTACAACCTTTAATATCTTTCCGAAATATTGATAACTCAGTGAAACGTTTAGAGTTAGGAAGCTCGGGAAAATGTCTTGTTCAAAACAGCAATATATTTATTCATCCTCAACGGGAGACAATTTAGATCAAATATTTTGTCGATAGGTCTCTCAGGTTTACAAGATCAACAATGTGCCTCAGTTTTAATTTTGGATAGTTTATTTTTCTAAAAGGACCGCGGCAGAGATCATTAAATGCCGCCCTTTGCTATCAGATCATATTCCATATGTTACCGATGCAATATAATATCTTTGCATAACTTGAGTTTATTGTTTTATTATGAAATATCTGGTTGGGATTTGACTGATGATCTTCTGCAAGGGCGATATTACGTGCGTGACTTTCTAGTCAAAAATTACCTCATAAATATGAAACAAAGCTATCATTTACAAGACGACTACAAACCGAGAAAGATTTAAGAATAGTGAGATTTGCGAAAGTGAATCGGCTGTGTGTCCTACAATATTATAATCTTTTGAGATTTTAAAATTATCGAATTTTTAAAAGATTATATTACAACAAAACCGTCCGTTTAGCGCAGAATTGTCCAAACAATATCCATTTCAGAAGGTGGGAGATAGGTTAACCCGCAATAATCAAACCGGAACAAGAACAGGGACCAAAATACCCTCGGTTCTTTATATCATTACACGTACATAATAATGAAATGCGTTTTTGTGTGTTTGTCCCTAGCTATCTACAGTTTAGAGAACAGCCTATAGATGACAATTCAGTTTGGAATCCGCTTTCCCCGCCTATTCAGCCCACGGGTCCTCAGAGACCCGCATTATCATTCGTCCCTGGCGGAACATCCAACGTGTCATTTGCATAGCAAATACGAGCTTTAGAACGGCCGTTCATAATAATTCTTGGTGATCCTGGCCAGAATAAAACCATTGGCTCGCGCGTACGTACAGTCCTTAGTGGACAAAGGACATAACAGAAATATTGTCTGTCAACTTATTGCACTCCATCAGAAGTACTACGCACGCTCTGCAGTTATAAAGATTACAAAACTAAAAATAATATTTTCCCACTTTGTTCTTGACTGCTTAAATTCAGTTGCGAGCAATTTAATCCTACTAATAATTGCAACACTCTCTTTAAGATCACTAGATTTTGGACGCAATATAAAACACAAAAAGGTGGAAAAGGAGCTTGGAGTGTTTCCTCCTTAGAAAAAAAACCCGAGCACTTTAACGACAAAAAGAGATGTCAGATTTTTGGATTTTTAGAGAAATGAACATATTAAAAGTAAGAAATATTTTTTTCAGAAGTGTATTCAAACCTGCGTAAATAAAGAACAAAAATCGAAATTTTTATTGGCAATAGTAACTTTCTCTAATATTGATTTCTTTTACGGATGCTCCTATCCTTTGGCAAAGGAGTGGCGATTGATGGAAAGGTAGATGATGTAGAAGCATTTACACACAAAAGCAGACAGACAATAAGGAGAGGGTATTAAATATGTATGAAGCTTCAGACAAAGAAAAAATTCACATTTAGTTTAAAGTTGATTTGCTTTGCCTTTTTTAAATTGGAGATAACCGTTAGGCATGATGTTTGCTATGTTTCCGTTTATTGTTGTTAAAAAAGAAGTCAGGAAGGTCGACAGAATCCTATATCTAGGTACAAAGACTTAAATGAGACTGAGAAGCACACAGGTCTTCATAGAAGGGTATTTTTGGATAAATATAAAGACAACTATTTGGAATGTACCCGTCCTTGTCAGGGCAAAAGTAGCCATTCTTTTCTTCAAAGACTAAAGTAACTGTATATTTAATGAATCAGTCTAACTTTGAACTAATCAATTTGCATCATATTATAATTTTTTCTTTTTTTTAAATATTCTCTCTACCGATTCTGTTTTAATCAACCCTCATAAAAAATGCCAACCTATTCTTTATCTTTTTCTCTTTCCCTGTCACCATTTCTGTCACCATTGGCATGTTTTTTTTAGAATCCAATATTCTTTTCTGCTAATCTTAATTAATATGAATCAGATCTGGACCTACAAAGAAATGGAAGAAAACATCACATGCAGGGCTAAGACAAAACAAAAAAATCTCACGCAAAGTCTAGGCTAGATCTAGGCCTAATCTAGACTCTAAGTTTAAAAATTCCTCTAGATCTATATCTAAAACCTACAATATTTGATTAATTCTAACATCTCAAAGAATTGTTTGACATTCGATCTAGATTGCTTATCTATACCTAATCTAGATTATTCGACGAAGTCGGAAGCGGGAAAAAATATAATTTTCTTGTGGGTGTTCTTCCTTCTTCCGCCCTTTTTATTTTTTTTTTTGTAGGCGTGTTAAAAATGCTAAATGTCTTTAACCTCTTAAAGTGAAGGAAAGTATGACATGCAGAGCGTAAAACGAAGGAAAAAATCAACTAAAGCCTATCTAGTCCTAATCTTAACTTCAGGTCAAATAGTTTTCTAGAACTTAAATAACCTTCTATTAAAAATCCAGATAATCTACATTAATTTTTAGATCTAAGTCAAGGATTCAGACACTTAATCCAGATTGTAGGTCTAGTATAGGCTCTATGATGAACTTGAGAAACGAGAGAGAACTATAATTCAATTATAAGCTTTTCCCACATTCCGGTGTTCTTTGTGGTGTAAACAAATATTGTCTTTCCGAGAGTTTTTTTTTCTGTTCTTGAACTTTTCATAACTAGAACGTTCAACATAAAACTGAAATACACGTCATAGAAAACAACTGTTTTATTGAACGAAAGTCAAGCTTTGGCAAAGGCTAGGCTTCAAATCTAGATCTAGGCGTTAACTCCGATTCAGATTTTAAACCTTAAAAAAATAGCTGGTTAAATTAGCTAGATAGCTTGTGTGAGGGGTGAATCGTGAACATACACACACAGAACGACACTACAAACTTATATGTATTCATTGAAGAAGAAAAAGGCAACGTCGAGGACATTCTAAAATTTTTTTGCCTTCTAAATTTAGTTTGAAAAACTACTGGTATAAAGCCTTGAAAGTCAGGAACCATTAATACCGTTGCAGAGTCATTATGTGCAAGTAAACATTTTTTCCAGTAGTTTCCAGAGGATGTTAAAAATGGTGTAGAATACCAATGGTGAGCGGATCACACACAAGTAAAATTATCTTATGGTTGTTCGTATCGACCGCTGGGTGGAGATGAATGTAGATGAAAACACAAGTTTGAAAACAAAAAAAAAACAAGTTTGAAAACAATAAGAAAAAGAGCGCGGCAATACTGTGTCGATTATAACTGTAGAAACTAACGTCTGTGGATCAACTCACGTCTTTTTTTATCGATGCAAAATCTACATAATTTAGACTAAGAGTATGGATGACTTGATTTCTTCGAAAAACATTGTCTTCGTATAGAGCGCACTGTCTCTCAACAACATAATAACGGTGTATATAAAAACTTTCTTTATACATTGTCAGTAAATAATTATTTAGCACTTCCTGGGCTATGAGAAAAACTCTTGAGTTCAGCAATGATGCATTAGGGGTCTTGTAAAGGTGAGACCATGCAAGTAAAGCCAAAGGTTCAACTTACACCTTAAACCATTAACGCTAATAGGTAGAATGGTAAAGAAAGCTGTTTTCTTGTTCCAGAGGTGTTATATCTTAGACATCTGGTATGTTTAATTTGACCAACACTAACTGCTTCAGCGACCACACTTGCGCATAGAAGTTGTTCCTTTATGCAACCTAATTTTGCTATTTACTGGTGGTCGTCGTCCCGATAGTAATAGTACTGGAGTGGTAAAAAGCTGTTTTAGAAGTAGTAGTAGAAGTAGAAGTAGTAGTAGTAGTAG
>BMAT01006172.1:271368-286818 GCA_019649035.1 Elysia marginata
TTCATAATGAGTGATATTGAGAGCCAAGCAACACCTTACTTGAACAATTTATATGACATTCTTATGTCATTAGAAAAATTTTTATCGTCCTTCTTCATATTATCAAAAATAGTGTAATATTCTCCAATGTCTTGCCTATTTATATAAATAGGACGGACCCATGCACTTCTTTCTCGTCTTCTCCTTCGTTCCCTCCTTCTCCTCCACCACCATAACACAACGGGATCCATTGCTGAACTATCAAAACCGCCTTGCGGTAGTTGCGGAAATGACACTTGTGCCGTCCTCTGTTGCGGTATAACGTCTCAAAAAAATGATTACACCGCATAAGGCGTAGCAGCCGTGTCCCATGTCATGGCGTTATACCGGTATATACCGGCATATACTGTCCGTTGGTGTCACAAGACAGAAGGCGTAATGCGGTACGGTACAGCCTATCCTGTGTAATTTGGGCCTTAGCCTCCCACTACGCTCGATGACTCTCGTGCTAAACTCTGTTCATAAAGGATGTGTTAGGTCGTTTCGTATACAGTCTGTCTTTTGTTTTGTTCTCCTTGCGCAGATAGTGTTTAAATCGTCTTGGTTTTTACCGACCATTCCACCCCCTTTCCTAATAATTTTGTTCAGGCGCTCTTTGTCGTGCTTACTTAAATTTCCTCATCAGCATACAAGGCCGAATGATAAAACACTGCTCACAAAAGATGGGTAAAATATTTGAAGCAATTGTTGTTGATTTACTTTAAAAGACCTAAGTTTGCGTAGGCAGCACATTCTTGACTTTGCCCTATTAACGATATTGTCAGTATTTTGTGCCCAATTAAGACCATTGTCAATAAGAGTTCCCAGGTACTTAAAACTGTTAACTCTTTCAACTTCTCTTCCTTTTATTTTCACTGCCTCTGGTGACGAACTATTTTTCCTGAAATCAACCACCATTTCTTTTGTTTTATCAACATTCAATTCAAGATAGTTATTGTCACACCAAATTATTTATTTCTAGAAGATAGTACGTGTCTCTGTCGTCCGTCACTAATCCAGTTATTACAGTATCGTCATCATATTTTGCAATAATGCAGTTTTGGTGGGAGGATCTGCTGTCAGAAGTATAGATGAAAAAAAGAAAAGGGGAGAGAACTGTACCTTGCGGTCCCCCAGTATTTGTTTCTATCAGACGGGACGATGTTTTTGTGTTCAATTTCACAAATTGAGGTCGAAAAGTTAGGTAATCTAGCACCCATAAAAAAAATAAATGAGGGAATATTCATATGTAACATTTTGTTACAAAGGATGTGAGGTTGTATTGTATTAAAAGCACTAGAAAGATCATCAAACATCAATCTAATATTAGTACGAGGTTGTTCCAAATGAGTATATATATTATTTAGTAAAAGTAGAAAAGCATCGTCAACACTTCGTTTTGCTCTATAGGCAAACTGTAAAGGATCAAGAAACTCAGAAACCAAAGGCTGCAAATATAGCATCACACATCTTTCAAATACTTTCATTACACAAGAAGTTAACGCAATGGGTCGAAGATCATTCATACATTTAACAGTTTGCCTTTTTGGAACAGGCACTATGAGTTTTCGACGCTTTCGGTACCTTTCGCTATCAGGTTCAAGTTTATTTAAGGACGATAACCCTATATATAGCGAAGACGCTTGAAAAGCTTTTTACTTCCCTTTATTTTCTGTCTCATTGTTTAGTCTTTGGTGATATTTGTAACCTCATGAATTAAAACAGCCTAATATGAGGGGGCGGGGGGTCACCGCAAAGTTTTTTTGTTTTTTTTCAAGGCTTAGACTTGATGACCAATGCATTTTGCCATCAATGAGCTCATGAATGAATACCCACTTAGAAAAAAAGGTTCAATTAAACAAAGTCATTAAGTTGGTCACGAGAGTAATGAGAGTTTCCTCTACGTCAAAGTTCAAGCCCAGAAATGGCTTCTGTCAACGGCCGGTGCACCATTTTATAACTACGTTTGGACGCTGCCAGCCTCCGATATATAGTCATAACTAAGAAGCGGAGAAAGACGATGTACGTATAAAACTATGAAATAGTTTGACCCCCGATATTGATTATAGGAGATTGAACTTCCGAGAGAAGCTAAATTTAACTCTTAGAGTGGTTTTTGCTGCGATCTAGAAGTTACAACCGTACATATAGATCTAGGCTTAGATTTAGATCTAGAAAAATTACGCGCAGATATATGAGATTATTACATTATTACATGGTTAAAGAGTTAAGAGGATCGAAGAGCGGAATCAGGAGAATTTTTTTTGTGGGGTAAAATGTCGCAACACAGATTAATATTAAAACCGCTGTGTGTGGTTTGGCATCATCATGAAAAAAATGCCCTGAGTAAAAATTTTTACAACTTGTTATCACCAGTGATAGGTTGAAACCCATCGCACAGTATTCTTGTGAAATCTAGGCGCAGATCGAACAATATCATGTCCAGTGCTTAGAAAATCCTCAAGGATTGCATTGGTTCTCTTATTATATATATAAAACAACATATTCATGACGATTCTATGAACATACAGAGAAAGATCGCGCTAGGAAACCATCGAAATGTCTTATCAAATAAATAATCTTTCTATGTTTTAGGCAACGAGCTAGCCACATTGTTTTGTACAATGATTTGTGCAGGGTCAGAAAGCAGGGCGCGATCAACTAATTCCTTAGAGTTTGAAATATGCGGGAGAATGTTTATAAAAGTGATTGGTAGGTGCATTCTACCATGACAAGAAGACGAGCACATCTTTAAAATTTGAATAAAGCTTAAACTTAAAATACTCAAAAAGTTTAAATGGTCCAAATGAAACCCAACCGTTTAAAGCTGATTATTACAGAAAAATTGGAGAGGCAAAGCTAATTGGAAACGTCCAAAACTCTGTCGCTCTGCGATGCCTTTTATTTGTTACATGATTTCAGTAGCATGAAGGCTCTGAATTTCAGATTTTACAAGATGTATAAATATAAAGCATTTGCATGCATTTATCTCGACCACGTGTATTCAGTGTATTTTTGTTGGGCTATGAATTTACAGAACATTAGGTTCTTTTATATAATCGTTACCAACGGTTCTTTAGATCCATAACCATTATGTAGCATAAAAGCTAGTATTTATTATTGAGTTTAATTGATAGTATTTAAAGTTTTAAAATTGAACATCAGTTTCGTAAAATATATTAATCAATAAGCAATGGCTTTAAATCTTGTTTTAACATTCAATTAAATGTTTTAATGCAAAGGAAAAATAACGCGAAGAGCCAAAGTATCTTATAATAAAATTTACTATACTCAATATTTGATAGTGTAACTTAAAGCTTAACAATAAAAAAAACCCAATGAAATTGGATTAACGGCTTTAATACTGTCTTTAACTTTATTCGTTTTAAATGTTCATGATATTAATAAAACAAAGGTAAAAGAAGAATAAAATGATACAACGTTCTCGTAAACTAAAAAAAAAAATAAAATTTAATTGGGACGCCTCAGTGGTAGCTTCGTGCTTTTCAAACTCTCCTTTTAATTTTAAAAGAAAATGCTTTTATACAGAAGAAAATAATGAGAACGAAACAAAGCATTAATCGCACAAAGAATAAAACAAATATTGGCGCAAGAAAGAAATGTAAAGCGTACAGAAATTCAAACCAGATAATAGTGGAAATGATACAAAGAACTGAAACAAGGCGGTATAAACAGATAGAGAACCCACAAGTGTTCCTGCAATGAAATAATTTTTCACATCTCAGTTGAGATTTCCAAGCAGTTTATTGTAAAAGCTTGCGTTTGTAAAACACGCAGGCTTTATCAGCGAAGTACCCTTTCAATAAATCTTCCTGATTGCATTTGTGTGCCCGCCCTCTTGCCTGCATTGTTACTGTGAGATTTTGAAAGAAGGTGTATAAAAGCATGAACTATAAACGAAAATAACACCGACGGTCGCCTCGCAGTGGAGGCAGTTTTAGCATCCGTTTCCTAAAGTATCCCATCGATTGCTGGTCCATTAAAGCAGTTCACGTGATGGTCAGGTGCACCGAGAACAACAGCCGCCCAGGGAAAGAAATTAGTATAAACAGACACGTCCAGGAACACTGTGGTATTGGCATAAAAGAATAGCTGCCATATTAAGGGCATAAACCGGCAATCATTTGCTGTCGCGGGTCGAAGAACAACGGCAACTTTGTTGAGTGTACGGCAGTGTAGGGGCGGGATGTAAACATTTACTTAACGCAGTTAGTACAAGTATTAGCCTCTCTCAGCTGGAATCTGTGTAGCTCGAATGAATTTTCCAACAGGATTGTCCATTAATAGATTAACTAACACAATATTGGCATCTTTCAGCTTCTGTTCAAAGGCGTGATACTTGAAATTGAGCAATGCACCTATACCAAAAAAAGTCAACATTTTTAGAAATATAAATTAAATTGGCTAAACTATAACTATGAAATTGCACGCGATGTAAAGGATAGCTCCAATGGTCTACTTTTGGTGGAAAATCATGACTTTCTATCTTCTGGCTATAGATTAGGACAGCACCGTCAATAGCGGTTTTATTGTTGTTTTGCTTTTTCGCTGTGCAATCCTTAGACTCGATAATCAGGACAGTGAAATGGAGTGTGTAAGTGAGCAGTCTTCGGTCATTGATTGACGCTGATGCAATACAGATCGCCATTCATCAGAGCCGATATTGTCGGGTTTGATTCAAATGAGAAAAGAGTTAAGTCCGGTTCAAAAGCTGATGCTGCATTCATTAAATTACTTCTTAAAACGGTACAACCCAATCCCGAAATTTACGTTTACACGCCGAGGTAGATTTAATTAAATTGCCTGCAGATGGGAATTAACGAATAGTAACTCGCTAGAGATAGAAAATAGCAAGGTCGAGTTCAAAAGCTCCTCACCATGTTCAAAACGCACTGTGGGTGTCTTGGTCTAACCCAATGATAAAGACCACAATTTTATAGTTAAGGATGTCCAACCAAACATAATTATGTTATAAGAAGTATATTACATAAACTAATTAAAGAAGTTATCTAATCCGCTAACCAAATCGGGTCACAGGGACAATAGAAAGCACAGGAAAAAAGACCAAATTTTAGATCTAATTCAGATCTACATTTTAATTTTTCCTTACAAATCTCACTACTAGAGAACCCGGTTCAGCGGTTCTAGTGAAAGATCTATAATCCTTCAGTAATTATAGATTCCGATCTAGATAAGATCAAGATGTTTCTGCAGCATGAAAAAGTAAAAAAGAAAAGAGGGATAAGAGGAAGGGACAGAAACAGAAAGAAGGACTTAAAGGCAGGGCGAAAGAGAAGGGAAAGGAGGTAAAGAGATCTCAGCAGGTTTATATGCAACTTAAAAAATACCTTTCTCTTCCGTCTTTCTTCTTGCAGATTACACACCCCTTGCGTGTGGCGAGATAAGAAAATATATTACTCTGTTTGCATGAACCGCACTTAGAGCCATTTCAATACACAATTCCATACCAATAGCCAGAATCACGTGGTAGATAAAGGTCAAGACCATTTTAGATATATAACTGTAGCTAATTTCATGGATATTAAGGCAATAAAAAGATACGGTAAATAAGCATCAAACTATGCTGAGAATCTTTTTTCTGCGCATTTTGAAACATTTAAAAATAAGTTTGTAGAATGTATATTTTAACGGAGTATTATGTTCTGCGAATAGATCAGTGGCAATACTTTCCAACGTTATCCTCAAAATAAAAAAAAAGGGTTGATTCTTCTCATATTCTTATTGAGCCCAATCTAAGTGACATTTCCAGCTCAAGACCAAAATGGCCTTGAGCTAAGTCACCCAAGGTACTGCCATAGACATCATGATACAAGGTTTTTTAGGCGTTCATAAAGCGCTAATTATTGTATCGACCAAAACCTTTCCTCTCCTCAGAGGTGACATAACGCGACCGCGTAACATTTCAAACGTTAACCATACCGCTTGGGTTATTTTCCTTTATGCTCAGTAAGGTAACTATGATATGACATATTTGGTCAGTTCTGAACTTTCTACTTGCTGACTGATTATCAGCTACAGAGTGAATTTTTTTCATACAACCAAACCTGTTCTTTCGTCACCACAGTCTAGGACGTTGCTAAGGGTTTTGGAACTTATCTTACAAAGTGAGCCGCAAAGTGTATAACACGTAGGCTGTATCAACAGCAATAATCGTACATACACAACTCCAACCGCTAGTAATGTTATAACATCACTGCTGCTGCTGCTACTACTACTACTACTACTACTACTACTACTACTACTGCTACTACTACAAGTACTGCTATTACTACTGCATATTACTGCTACTCCAACTACTACTGCTACTACTACTACTACTACTACTACTACTACTACTACTAATACTACTACTACTACAACTAATACTACTACTACTGCTACTACAACTACTATACTGCTACTGTTACTTCTACATGTACTATTAGTTCTAATTACTAATGGTACAACTATTATTATAAATACCATTACTACTACTAAATGGTGTAAAGAAATGGTAAATGGTGTATGAAATTAAAAAAGGAGATAAGTTTAAGCGGAAATGCCCAAAATGTCTGCTTTTAGTATGATCGGAATCTTCCACTTAAGTAGCTTCGGCACCCACCGCCTTGCCTCTGAGAGAAAAACAGGTTGTTCTATGACGCCACTACGTTCCTTAAAAAAGAAGTGTCCAGAAAAAAGAAGTGTCCAGGCGAAGGTCCTTGCTTAGCCTCACTAAGCGACTTGCTTAGTGAATACTTGAAAGGGAAGATCCAAATACTTATCCGAAGGCAAGATCCAAATCCGAAACTACTATAAGTCAAATGTGCGGATCATTCTAAAGGTAGACATTTCGGGCTTTTCCACTTAAAGACTACTTCTCTCAACTGCTTTTTTCATATCTTTAAAATCTTTAAATTATGTGATTGCGCAGTGACTGCTTCCACTAGTTATTCTATTACTACTACTACTACTACTACTACTACTACTACTACTACTACTACTACTACTACTACTACAACTACTACTACTATTACTAAGCTGGTGGTGGTGGTGGTGATTATATTCACACCTCTTTGTACACACTTTAAACGCATGCCAATGATAGTTATTTAAAATTTATCATCATAAACTTGTAGCTTCTTGCCTCATTCCTGCCTTGCTTACATCTGCATACAACACAATTTACTAACAGCAGTATAACCATTACAACTGTGGTTGAAACTACGAAAATTCTAATCAAGTTGCGGAATCGTTTGTCACGCGCATCTTGTAATTTGTAATCTATTTATAAGAAATGTAAAATGACAACATCGCCCTTATATCCATTAGTTTTAGCTAGGATATGTTTACCTAATGAATAATGTATTTTCTCGTAATGATTGCTTTTCATGTTATTTAATTTCTCTTTTCTATGGGGCTGTTCCATGAACTTTAAAAAATTATCTCAGATTAGTTTCCCTTGGGCAATGGTGAGTTTTTAGCCTTCGATTAAGCACCAGAGTCATTCGAATAAAATACCTCGCCCACAGAAGAGTTCCGTGGTAATCCCACCTTTTCAATTTACCCACAAGAAAAGTTAGTCCTGAAACAGTCCAAAGTTATTTTCCGGGGTAGAAACTTTTCCAAATACACCGAAAAGTAACAAAACTGAGAGCGCTTTAAATCTTTGATTTATTAAGAAATGTGTAGAATGTTTTTACCTATGTTGCCTCTAAGTTTGAAAGATCATAATGTTTTTGAAAGTTCAGTCTCTTTGCTATTTTGGTAGCAGTCCCATGAAATAATTCTACTTGCAGAATTTCGAGTGATATAGATAAGCTTTTTTAGACGCCAATAACTTGAAGGAAACAAAATAAAAACAATACTAGGGGTGTCCGAAAAAAAACGGGGAAAGGGGCATAACTCAAACAATTAAAATTAGATAAATTTTTAACTTACACAAAATAAAATGGCACTATTGTTCTTGTGGATGTAAGTTGATATCATAGTGATCACCCCTTCTCTCGAAATAAGAACTTCAAGAACTCAACCCTATAATGTAAATTTTCTTCAGCCAGCCACTCCTTAATGCTACCCCAACATATTTTATGTGCTTGTAGTGTTTCCTTTTTTTTCTTTATCTTTCTCGACCACTGGGTGGCCTGTAGCTAAAATCGCGACTCGAAATATCAGACTCATTACCTGACTCAGAAAATAAGCCCTAAACACCTAATTAGGAGGCTTTTGTATTCATCAGAATTTTTTCTAAAACAAAAAACGTAAACTTGTCAACTCACGTTATAGAATGTTCCAGAAAGATTTATAAAACAGTTACTGTTACGCAAACGCTCTACTTGCATGAGAGTAAGAACGCGTGCAGAGTATGTATGAGTGATAAAGTGTTCATTGTAAAGGAAAAAATGCATTTTAATAACAATGTGAACCAAAAGGTCAGGGAGCAAGCGCCAATAAGCCTACGATAAAGTACGCTCGCTTCTTGCTGAGTCTTTTTATTCTTACGTCGCGAGGCAGATTATTCAACTTTTTGGTACCTTTAGTTAGCTTGTAAGGACATGAGATTTCAGGACGTGAAAGCTCAAAATCCTTTGATGATAAGGAGGTGAAAAGTTAAAACTATGTAGATATGAGTGTGAAAGTGAAAGACTTTTATAGCAGAAATGTAGGAGTTCAGAAACTTTGATAGCAGGAACGTGGGAGCCTATAACCTTTGCTAGCAAGGGTGTAGGAATTTAAAACCTTTGGTATCTGGGACAAGAGAGCTCAGAGCGATTTCGCTTGTAATGAGGTAAAGCTCAAAATCGTGATTATGGAGACGTTAGAATGCACAATATTTGATAGTCAAGACGTATTACTTTAAAATAGTTAATAGTAGAGACGTGATAGGTTTAGACATCTTCAGTACATGGAAGTTTAAAACTTCATTAGAAGGCACGTAACATTTAAGAGCTGTTGATGGGAATGACGTGAAAGGGAAAAAACTTTTTATAGTAAGAAAGTCAGAGCTTTAGTCAGAGTTTGGGATTTTAGAAGTTGAGACACACGAATCCGCTTTTGGAAAGTAGAGATCACGTTATAATTGCCTTTGATTTGTGCAAATATTTCATTACTATTGTGTTTCTTCAAACGTCTCATTGAAATTATTGCAAAAATGTCTTATCTTTCGAACTTAGTGAGGATTTTTACAATCATAAATAGTTTCAAGAAACATTTCGCTTGTCGCGTAAACCCAGTGTTTCATATAATTTGTCTTATATCTAGGCTTGAGGTTTCCAACTTTCCTGCGCGTATTGATTTTATCCGATAAGAAATCAAAAGTATCTGCATTGTTTTGCATAGGACCTATGACTCTACACGGTTCCTTTGCACGAGATCCAATTGAAGTGCTTCTCAATGTTTTACCTCAACAATTCTCTATAAAGGAGACGATTTTGTTTATTTTAAATGCGTTTCCTTTTTCGTTAAAAAAAAGTTTTTGTGCCGTGTCAACATCCACCCAGAATATACTGACCCCCTTCCGCTACTTCTAAACAGAAAGTCACATCTCTTCTTCTCAAACCCTCTAAAATTGTTCGGTGGAACTCATCTCAGAATGTATCATTATTTTTTCTCAGAAATCAGGCGTTACACTTTTATTTACTCTCTACTGTTTAGGCCAATATATGCGTCAGATTTTTTGTAGAATTATGTTAGAGCTTGTTTGGCTTCAATAGGACTGGTGACTGCGTTTTGCAGCATTTCTACGAAAACATCTGAACATGTTATTTTTTTTAAACAAAACCTGCCACACAAAAATGCACAGTCACTGTGTCTGTTACGTTTTGGTTTCAGTATCGATTCTCTTCTAAGCTACAAATTCCGTCCATAACATTCGCTCTGAAAAAAGGAGTAATTAACAAAAATCAAAGAAACGAAGTGTAGCATGAATCAATGGCTATTCAATGAAAACAAATCATGCAGACATAAAAAACTTGTTGTTTGTAATCTGCATTCTTTTTGTACAAAACTGAAGCTCTGAATAGGTCGGCGTTCATTATAGAGATCCCGGTGATGTAGAAATTCTAATTATCATCGATCAGATAAAGCTCTTTTGTTTCATTATCGTGCGTGAAGAAATTCATAAATGTTATAGCTTTCTTTTCTTATTTGGTTGTGAGGGAATTTTAAATTTGTGGGTTAACAATGAAAACATGAAACGCTTAAAAACTAACTTTAATTAGATTTTTTTTGTAATCATTCCTGAAAGAACCGTGTATGGATGCGTTCAAATACATTACGTGATTGTGTGCCTGCTTGCATCGCATTCAGTGTATCATGCCAGTGTGGTATTTTAAGCGTCTTGGTTGTTTGAGACTGCCTGGTAGGAGTTGTGTTTTTTTAAAACTGACAGTTCTAAACTTAGCCTTGGAGAAAAAAGAGCTGTTAAGAAAGTAGTCTACGTCAAAAGTGGGTGTTATTACGGACTTAAGTTGAGGTTTGGGTACTACTACATCTGGGTAATGAGTGATAATCTCCTTTAAAGGCTTAAGAAAGAATTGAAAACTTTTTTCCAAAGAAAACATTACAGTACACAAAAGATGCTATTATGGTTATTTCCAAATCTTGGGAAAAAATGCACGTAGTTTTATTGAATGTTACAATATAAACAAACTTATATTGGATAAAACATTTTATGTTTATGGGCATTGGAACCTCTTTACTTGCCTAAGATTATAATTATATTAGTTAACGAAAAGAGGTCTTGGTTTAAAACATTTCATGTAAGTTCAATGAGTTTGGGCGACTATCTATAACAAAAGTTAATTGAAGATTCTAAATGGGAAACAAAGTATGATTTTAAAGGATTAATTATTTATTACAAACAAGTTTAGAGAGAGGGAGTGTTTTGGTTGCAATTTCATACAAATGAAATAAAATAGATAATATTCTTAGTGCAGAATCTTGAATCAGTGGCGTTTCCACGAGGCACTTTTCTTGTTCATTTATATTGTATTTTAAGATTGGTAAGACTGGGTCCTAGCTGTTGAGATGTGCTTGTCCCTTGGGTCCACTATAACAACGATGCAGTCTTGTTTAATCAGGGGTACACTGCACTGGCTCAAACTATCGCCAAGAGACCATTCATTATTAATGTAGTTTCATTTCTTACGATTTTTATACTTCCCTACTTTTTTGTTCCTATTTGTTTTAATTCTTTTTTTTAAAGAAAAAATACTTTCAGTTGTTGTGTGTATACGATGCAAGGCAAAGAGGGTCAAATTCTGTTTGCTTCACTCTTTTCTAAATAATGGTTTAACTGATTTATATTTTTTTTTAAATTACTACTTGGAGAGGAAAATTTAAGATTGTTTTCTAACGGTAATTGTTTTCCAGTCGGGAATTTGCTTTTTTAATAATAATTCATCGGACAGTGAAAAATCGATTGAAGCAAGCCCAGGCGCTGACGAGTTGTACTATTGGTTCTGATTTTTTTTTCTTTCATTGATTTTAAAATTCTTTTTTTAAATACCGTAAAGAAATGACTTCCATACTTGTCAGACAGTGGCCATGACAATTTATAGCTTTGTGTGTTTTTTATTATTCTTTCTGAAAATTTATGTCAACTAAGGTTGGCAACGATGTTCTATTATCAAGCATTGGTCGAGACCTGTACTGATGTGATGACGGTGTGCGAGCCATGACAACCACGAGCGCATCTGCCAAGCAAATCTATACTCATCGGTGTTCCTAGAGGTACGCACAAGATGCACATCTCTCCTCATACATTATGGAAGTGCCAGTGCACAGCAAGTGGTCGTTCTGACTCAACAAATGAAAACTCTTTTGAAACGCCCTCAAGCATATTCACCAAATAGAAAATCTTTAATTTTTATTCTGTCTCCTAAGTGGCTCAAAATATTACGATATTAGTGTTCATTCATTTTCACAATGAACTTTAACAGCCCTTCCTTCCTCGAATTAATACAGGGCATTGATGGCTTAAGTAAAATTCATTTCGGTGCAGCGAACTGTTGAGCTCATTCTCTGTTTATCTGCTGAGCGGGCAAATGCCGATTTGCAAAACTAAAAACTGAAATCAGCAGCTAAGAATTTCAGAATTGGTGGTAGTAGTAGCAGTAGTAGTAGTAGTAGTAGTAGTAGTAGTAGTAGTAGTAGTAGTAGTAGTAGTAGTAGTAGTAGTAGTAGCAGCAGTGCGATTAGTAGTTCTAGTTGTACTAGTAGTAGTTCTAGTTGTACTAGTAGTAGTTGTTATTGTTGTTGTTCTCAGATTTGTGGAGGTAATGGTGGTGTTTTTGGTTTTAGTATGTTTAGCTAACTTGCTTTTAGGAGTTTATATAAGATAAATTTTAGCGATGGAGGAAAATATAAAAGTAATGTTAAAGCCTATTATTGTTTGATACACGTTCCGCAAATAATATCGCGCTATCGCATCAATTTTAAGCAAAGTTTTTTTTTGTAATAACAATGAAAGTCAAAGGTGATGTAAAATGTGTGCCGTCCAATCCTCTTTTTCGTTTCTAGGAAATCATGTTTACACTACCAGATAAGAGCATAATTATTTTTAATGCAAGGCGTTCGAGACGTAATGTATTAATATTGTGCGAGGATCCTCCCTAGCAGGTAGAATTGTAGGCCAATAGGTCTTAAGAGAGTAATCAGGCTTAGAAGCCTTTGATTTTTGGTACGGCTCCAAATGTTACACTCTTGCTGATATCAATAAGACATATCAGACACACAAGGTTAGAAATAGGACAGCATGAAAAGCTACCAGGTCCAAGAACAGTACTGGGTAATTTTTCTAACATTTTAGATGCATGTGCTCTTTTACTCTCTTCAGGAAGGTGTAAGTATAGCTAATGTTCTTTCTCTCTCTCTCTTTCTCTCTCTCTCTCTCTCTCTCTCTCTCTCTCTCTATCTCTCACTCTCTCTCACTATTTATTTATCTATCTCTTTCTCTATCTCTCTTCTCTTTCGAATATCTTCATCCTTTCACCGTGTATTTTTCTTTCTTTTCCCTCGCTATTCTATTGCTCTCTCTCTCTCTCTCTCTCTCTCTCTCTCTCTCTCTCTCGCTTTAGTCCATCTTCTCCATTTCTATTTCTTTTACTTTTGTGCAATTTTCTGTCATCATCATATCTACCTATCTGACAATCCATTCTGCTGCTGTTGGGCCTACTAAAAGGCAAAAACCAAAACAAAAACTAGTTATTATTTTGTATTTATTAGCACTTTATTTTGGGCGGGTGCTTTTTATGACACCTTTCTCTCCGTCTCTCTATTTATCTATCCGTCTATTTCTCTATCCATCTATCTATCGTCCTCTCGGTTCTATTTAGCTATTCACTTAGGAGAAATTAAAGTAAACAAAGTCTAGGCCTTTTACTTTCCGTATTTTGTAGTATCGTTATTGTCATTACTTTTAAATTCATTAGTAGCCCTTTTCTCTAGCTATTAGATCAAGACACGTTTAAAATTCAACTAAAATTAATGTAGAAATAGTTTGATTTCGTGCCCTTAGGCGGAAAAGGCAGTGTGAAAGGTCAGTTTACATCGGCAAACCTTAATCAACTGGAAACAAAACCCAAACATATGAAGGTGTATCAATTATGCATGACTGTATTCCCATGAGATAGCCATAGGTAGATTCCTATTTTTGTGGTAAATGTGTTTTATGATTTAGGATGTTTTAAGCTTTAAGTATTGAGCAAAAGTCCTGACAAAATATTGAATCATGGTGTCCTGATCTTGTTTCAGAATTTCAGACCATAGCAGCAACTTAGACTTTTTAGCCTTGCGTAACGAACATGGTTTGTAAAATATCATAATATTATATATATATACTACATCAAAATTTAACTGACTCAATAAAAGATAACCGATGTATATTTGTCCCCCGCGGAAGTGCGTGTTTTACTTTATTAGAGTGGCTATTTATATCACCTTGCATGTGTATGAATCGCGAGCAGGTCACGTTTCACCTCATACTTGACAGCCGTGGTCTTCCCTGACCGTACAGCCTCGACAATCATCACCCACCCACGTCATAGCGCTCGGTTGTCGAATCAGAAACAATTTCATAATGGGGATTTGATAGGGTATTCATCCAAAAATGTTTATTGTTATGACAGTTAAGGAAGAAGAAGTATGTACTCTTAGCTGTATTGATTTTTCTCAACATTTAAATACTACGGTTGGAAAACCTTAGTGGTTTTATAATAGATCATATGTCTCTATATGGCAAAAGTGATCCCAATCTCCTTTGTATTTCTTTAAATATTAATAATAGAGAATCCAAATCTGAGGATATGCATTTGGATTATTTCAAAAGTTATTAAGGTAAATGCAAGGGTGACATCACACTTATGAGTGTCAACGGCGCATGGGCTTTCTTTAAAGAAAGTAAAGGAAATAAAAAGTTTACAGATTCGGTTAAGGGTGACTAAAAAAACTTTTTATGTATAGATGGCCAGAGCAGTCAAATCCTGTATTCAAAAGAAAAACGAATTATTTTAAAACTATCTGAAATGTAGTACAGTTACTAATTTTAAGAAATATACTGCTAATAGGAATGCGTCAAAACGTCTCGTCAGACAATAATTTAAAGAAAACATGAATCGAATCTTGCCAAGGAGTGAAAGAAGAATGTAAAGCGATTTTGGAAATATGCCAATAAAAAACTAAGGATGATGGCAATGAAGCAGTTTCTGATGCAGAGAAGACAGACGTTCTAAATAACTTTTTTTGCAGGTGTGTTTTACCATCAGCGGGTGTCGAATATTCCTAATTTTGAAGACTGTAGTGGTGGCCAATATTTGAATGATATTGTGATTACCAAGGAAGTTATAATGCAAAGGTTAAGAAATTTGATTGTTATATGTCCATGGGACCTGATGTACTACATCCTAGGTTTTTGAAAGAGGTTTCATATGCAAAAGTCCCACCGTTATATATTATCTTCAATTTCAGATCAAATAATTCCAGATGATTGGAGGATCACAAATGTAATTCCAGTTTTTTAATAAATGAAAGAGGAGAGGTGCGGGTAACTACAGACCTTTCAGCTGGACATATTTATGAAAGGTTTTGGAATCAATTGTTCAAGATAACATTAGTAGTGTATATAGTAGTAAATTTTGACTTTAGAAAGGTGTTTGACACTGTTCCTCATTATAGACTGCGACATAAGATTAAAGGTTATGGCATTACACAGGTCATGTCTTTGATTGGGTGCAGAATTTTCTACGGCATGGATGGCAGGGAGTGGTTATGAATGATAAAAATTATATCTTCTCACTGGAAAGTGGAGAAGTATGTTCCTCAGGGAAGTGTTTTAGGTCCTTCACTATTGATTTTGTTTATCAATGATTTCCCCAATGTTGCCATCTCTAGGTGTAAATTTTTCATTGATGACAT
>BMAT01006172.1:306254-317098 GCA_019649035.1 Elysia marginata
CTCTCTCTCTCTCTCTATCTCTCTCTCTCTCTCTCTCTTTCTCTCTCCCTCTCTCTCTGTCTGGTGTCTATGTCTCTCGCACAATCTCTGCCTATATCTCTATTTTCCCCGTTTGGAAGATATCTGCTTTAAGAATACAAATCTCAAAACTGCATTTATATCTTCCCTCAAGAAATCCAGAAATGTTGGCTAATTAAGGAAAGTTTCCAAACAGCGCAGACTTTGTTTTATTTGAAGAAGCTACCAATTGGTTTATATAACGGCGACTTTGAGCAATGGAACAGCATGGAAATAAGGTATTATCGCTAAGCAACTTAGTCCTGTACGGCTGCATCAACTTCATAGCATCTAGGAAACTGGCTTGAGGCGCCCTTCTCTTTATTGACATTGACATTCTACAGCCCACGGCAGCTTCAATGCTACAGTTAGTCAAGTATTTAGTGGTATATTGTTAGATCAGTGTAAATCCCGTACTCGCTTCATATCCTAATAATTATGAACTTTGAAAGGCAACAACAAATCGGTCTACTGCGCAGGAAAGACTTTAATTAATTTTCCCCACAACCTTTTGGCTAGAGAATATGAAAATTTACACATTTGTGACCTATAATAATTTTTTTTAAATGAGAGCATTCACAGGTATATTTATGGGATGTTGGTCTTTAATTGAGTTAGACTGAAATAAAACCTTTCATATCTCATCGTGCAAAAAAGTGTGCCCGATAAACGTTATCTTACTCAAAGATTTATGGTGAACTGTATACCTCGGTCTTTCTATTTTTGTTTTTTTGCATCTTATTAGTAGCGAAAGCTGAGTAATTGGTAGGCTTATATTCTGCTACAATTATCTTCGATCATCTCCTTCATCTGCTTGGCTGGATTTAGCACATTGTGTTCGTGCCAACTCCGAGTTAATTCTCATCAATTGTTTCTGCATCTGTATCCCAGCTTCTCTCTATCATCTGTGGGTTTTTTTTTCTTGTATTGTCGCTTTTGTCGCTCTCTATTTTTACTTGAAGTTTGCTTTGCACGAATATCTTCCCACTTTAAAGTAAGACTTTATCTTCCTTTGTTAGGTTATGCATTGCTCTGTCTAAGAGGGAAGTAAAGAAATTTTCACTATTTTCTTCTACTCTTGTGAAGCTAAACATGAAATCAGTCATAGGGCCTCGGCATGGCCCCAATACCACCGAAAGTGGAGTAAAAGTGCTTCCGATCGTTTTAAAAATATCTTAAGTGTACCCACCATTATAAAAACCACAAAATTGATTTTTACATTTGAAATCCCTCCATTTTTTGCGGACCTAATGCGAGTTAATCGCCATTGTCCTAATCAAGCCTCGATACGACCGGAATCGGAATAAAATTACTTCAAACTGCCTTGAAAATATAACTAAGAGATTCCCCATTCAGTGAAAGGAATGTCCTAAAATCGACGTTTTCAACTGTAAAAACCATCTATTTTTTTACGATGCCTAACATAAAAACAGTACCAGGGGCCCCACCAGGCCCCAACGCTACCGAAAATGCATTAAAATTGCTTAAGTTTACTTGACAAAAAAAAAACATAAGTCGATCCAAAATGATAAAAATCCTCAAAATTTATAATTACTTCTTTAAAAAATTTTACATTTTTTTCGAAGCCTTACACTAGGTCTATACCAAGGTGCTAACCTTTTGAAGTGGATTAAATTGATATCAAACTGCTTTGAAAATACCATTACTAAATTTAGCATAATGAAAAACCTCAAGATCCATATATACATCTATAAAACCCCTCCATTATTTGTGGAACTACACGCGAATCAAGCATCAGGAGCCTCCACCTGGCCCCCAATACTAAAGGTCGGAAAATTTGGCCCTAGACATTTTTTTTAATATACTGATGATTAATAACCCAAACCAACAATAAAATCATCAGCTTTGCCATCCAAATCCTACAGGATACCTGTCGTCGTTCACTTTATATAATTAAAAGAAGTGAATTAACAGTCTGAAGGTCTAGATCTACGACTATTGTTGGAAATACCAATCCTTTGTGCAAAGCGATAAGGTTTTTCTGTTTAAATTTTTCGTGAACAGTTTCTAAAAAGACAGTTTTTCGTTTTAAATAAATTTAATTGCATACAAATTTATATGAGTCTGACATGGCAATATTGAATTATGATGTGCATTGAGAAATATGATGGTTTCCTATAAGTATAACGTTATCTTTGAGTTGAGCGTCGCATTTTGTACTTTCAAAATAGTAAGACTTAATTGCTTCCTCATTGTGTCGAAATTCATGATTGACAATCAGTTCAGAACAAAATCTTTCTAAAACACTAATGTGGAACACATAGACATTTTTAAAATAATCCAATGGTTATAAATAACATTATTTGTGATGCGTATACAAAGCAGTTTTTTCTTAATGGCAAAAACCTATCTGTATTGCAAGGAATTTAACATTGAATACATGCGTAGATAGTAGGGCATCTAATTATTTCTGCGTTGTGGGAAAAAACTCTTTACATTGAAATGGGTCTTCCCGGTACACTTCATGAAACTGATGTTTCTAGCAGAGGTTCCGATTCATTTTCCTATCCACTTATTTTTGAAATCACTTCCTGTCAAACTCGGATAATTCTTAACTTGCATAATGAAAAATATTTTGTCCACAAAGTTTAAGACAAAAACATTAATCAAGCATTGATCTATTGCTTATAAAAGTATTAAGGAACACCAACAAAGTCATAATCACGGTCAATGATGTATTCACATTCATAGCTAGATAAGTTCATTTGATCCAATGTCCGACCAATTTAAAATGGGATGTGTGGTGTGTACGAAATCTTGCACTGAAGATCGCCTTTCTTCCAACAAAGGAAGCTTGGAATCATTAGAATCTAAGTAAGTACTGGTTAATCAGAGGATGTGATTCTAGCACTTTGCAAATATATTTTAACATATGCTGCGCAACCTCAGAGGATTATTAGATTAAAATTCCAATATTTGTAGGCCCATAGATCTGGGCAGATTTTGTGCAATTTTTAAACTAATCCGCTGGATCTAGATATCTAGATTTAGATCTAATCGACGTTCTAATAACCGATAAATCTTATGAAAAAAATTTAAAATTTCAAAACAAGTGGTGTTTTGTTCCTTTTTGATCAATCATGAAGAGCTTAAACTGTAGTTCAATCAAACTTTACTCTAATTAGTCCTTGTATTCGAGGTTAATCTTAGATTATATTAAATGACCTTTATCCTGTTTAGTTATTAACACTGCAATGAGTTCAGAAAGTCAGTTACCTATTTTCTAAACTTAAAATTAGTATTATAACCTAGATTTCTGCTATGAATACAGTTCAACATGGTCTTACACAGATCCTCTTTGCTGGTGCTTGGTGCACCTGATTTATATTCCTTAGAGCCAGTGACAACAAGTATAGACACCTGACAGCAGCGAGTCAAGAAGGTGTATTTCCAATAGAGGAACCTAAGGCACCTCGGCAAGCTTTCTTCGACAATCCAGGGTTTACAACCTCTATAGTGATATACTTCAACAACACCAAACAAAGACCACAATCAAATCCATACATCTACGCCTTGGAGAAAACCCCCGAGGTTTACCTCCAGTATTTTACTCCTATCTACGACAAACAAGCACTAGATGGGGAACCTCTACTGCACGTTGAACCAAGCATGGAATTTATAAAAAATAAAGAGTGGATTGAACACATCAAGACGGTAGGATAGATTTCAGTCGCAATAGTTGAAAATGAAATAAAATACATAAAAAATATTGCACCCTCTTTAATCCTGCCAAACTTGTAAAATGTTATACGTCATTTGATAGATTTTTAACTTATTTAGCAAAATGGGTATCTTTTTAAAGTTTACTTATTCTTTTTGGGATACCAGAAAAATGGGCAAACTGTGCATATTGCATTATTTTGGCTGTACCTTTTTCAAAATTAAAATGAAAAGAATGATCAGTTTTATTGTGTGTTCTTCCCGCAGTCAGATGAGTTTCAGAGACACTTAAAGATGACTACCAAACTGATGTACAATTTACTTGGCATGGCGGTGACTGATGATCTTTCTACTGCTGCAGACTCTTTAAAAAGGATTGGGGCAAAGCACGCGGAGGTAACTTTATATTAATAGAAACTTCCTTGTGTTTAACGATTGTTAAGCTAGGCTGGGCAACTATCGCCATTTTACTAATCTTAACTGTCGATGCATTGCCCTCATACATATTCATCGCATATATCCAGATATCGAAGGTTATATATATCAACATTTGGCCTTCACTATCCAGCAGTCACCTATGTGTCTGTTCCATGAACTTTTAAAAATTCTTTTAGAGTAGTTCCCCGTGGACAATGGTGAGTTTTTAGGCTTAGATTTAGCACTGAAGTTATTTGAATAGACTACCTCGTCTATAGAAAAGTTCGCTGGTGAGCCCACCTTCTTAATTTTACATACAAAAAAGGTTAGTACTGAAGCAGTCCCATTGGCCCGATATGTCGCGGTCTGCCCAGTTGGTCACCAGCTCAGCTTGCCTCTGTTTATAATGTCTAAAGCACAGTTACTTGGTAAAGTGTGATTAAGTTGGACCTCGACAAACCGAGCCTATTTCTTAATAAACTGTCACTAAGTGGGACTGTGACAAACTGGGGCTGTGACAAACTGACATGCTTCCAAACCACGCAAATACAGCAAAAACATATCGGTATTGGCTGGTCTCGATCAATAGTACTGTAGACCACTGACTACGAGAACTGGCGCCAGTCTGTGCGCCTGTCAAAGTAATATCCAGACGCTGGTACGTGTGATCGAAGAGAGATGACCGGAGAAACTGCATGTGACAGGGAACTATCGTTGCCTCAAGTATGTTCTGGTTTTCGCGTTTCTTTGCCCCTGCCCTCGAATGGCAATCGGTGTCTTGAGGTTTCGATATCATGTCAATATTCGAGGTATCAGCCACAGAGTGAAAATATCGACGGAATGACGTATCAAAATTTTTGAGCACAGCACTATTGCTTAGTTTATTATCTAGCCCAATAGCAAAATTTTAGTTTTCTGAGTAGTTGATTTCATTCATAGTGGTATAGCATCAAAACATAGTCAAATTTATATCACGTGAAACTTTAAAATTCGTCGGAGATAAAGTTTTATTATTATTTTAATCTCATCTGCTGGAAGCGGGTTAGACTTTGCAAAATCTTTACAAAAATTTCCTTGAGTTTTCATTAAGTTATTGAAAGTTCAAGGGCAATATTTTTAAAAGTGCCTGCAAGATGTTTGTACTGTAAAGTTTAGAACCTTGACATTCAGTACAAAACAAGTTTTTGTTCACAGGACATCTTAGTTCCGCAAGCTCAATGAATACCTACAACTGAACATTAGTTGCCTTCCATTTGTCGAAAAGAAATGCCACACCCTTAACAATTATTTGCCGAAATTCATTATGTTAATGGTTTTAACATCTATCATATTAGACACTACCTGACGAATAACTTGTGGCAATTTTTTGTCCAAATGTAAGCTAATGGACAAGAGCGAGTAGTAGGCAGTTCTTTTTTGTTTTTGTTTTTTTTTGCGCTGTGAAAAACCCGCCAGCAATGTTTTTTTTATTATCTTTCTCACATTTTGAGCTGCTTTTGATATGAACTTGTTTATATGTTTGTATCTTGTGCTAAGATATAGATATGTAAACATATGTCAGCTGTGTTGTGTGTAAAATGCTTCTGAGATGTGTCATTTGTTGTTTTACTTATCAATTTTATTTCATTATTTTGGCAAAGGGGTTTGCTCATTTTAGATTGAAAGATATTTCTGTCATGATTTTCTTCATTTGGAGATGAGATTCAAACATTTTCTTTTTTTTTCGAGATGTATACTCTGCATGTAATTAGCAAATTTAGGTTTTTATTCTAATTTTATCAAAGTTTTTTTTGTTTCATGACTATTTCTTTTGTTGTTTTCAGTTGGGGATTCCAGCTAAACACATTTATGCGTTTCGAGAGAGTTTTATGCACTGCCTTGAGCAAACAATCGACCCGGATAAGGAAGTCTTTCGTTGCTGGGCTATCTTCATCAGGTACATGGTCCACATGATTATCAAAGGCATGAACGATCATTACAACAAGGTAAAGTGTTCTCCTGGCTACTTTTCTATCTTAATTTTTACGCGACTTTGGCTTAAAATTTTGTTAAAATTAAAAGTAAATGATTTTTTTTTATTTCAAAAGATAACGGCTGTCTTTGTTGTTTGTTGTTGTTTTTTTATGCTTGGTGTTTCCTTGTTTTTTAGTAAAGATGTATTGCGGGTTTTGTACTCATAGAGTTCAATCTTGTCAAACAATCTTGTTAAACAGATGATGAGGGCATCAAATGGGATTTCTTTTTACCGTTGAGTAACTTAATCAGCTTTTCAAAATTGTTCAGATAATTTACCTTGCTAGTGCTTACTTACTTCGCTCTTTAACACTATTTACTTCTGTTTTACAAGTTTCTCTCGGGGTGTGCAAGGTTTGCTTTGAATAATTGTCAAACTTTCGCCTTATGAGGGGACACCTGTCTGTGACAGTAAAACAATAGTTTCTATTACTTATTCGTGCCCGTCTTTGCTTAGTTTGTTGTTGTTTGCTGCTTTTCTTTTTTTTATTTCTGTTCTTTTCTTCTTTTTGAAGTTGGGGAATTACATAATTATTATATTTCTTTTACACTCCTTCTGTTAAATCTATATCAAATTGATTTGGACGTAAAACTGAGTGTCTAAATGGCTGCCACTGAATCTTCAACTCTTTCAAGAACCTCTGTTATCCACTTACTAAAGGGATCCATCGCTCTCGGGCAAACATAGTCGACAAGCTGTAAGTTTCGTTTGCTCTCCTCAGATCAAGTATGTGTACTGGAGTGTTCAGGATCAGAAGAAGTGCTGGTGTTTTCCCTCCGCGCCTGTTTTCCGTCCTAAACTCATAGGCATCGACGCGGACGCTGTTTTGTCTCTGAGAAACATGGCCGCAACCATTGAAGCAATGCAGGATTGATGTGACTGGGATTCTACAACTTTGCTTGGAGTCACATCTACTCTTCTCTTAAATTCTTTTATTGCAGAAAAAATACTTCTCTACTCCTGTGTTATTTCAAAATATATCTATACATTTTTATAATTAACTGTTACTTAATTGGAGGATTTGCCTTTCGAGACCAGTTTGGCAAAGTTGTCAAAAAAAGAAAGCTGTAAATTTATTTTTTTTTAAAAAGGTGTATTTTTCTAGTTTTCACTATACCTAATTATTAAAGCTTTTCATTCAGACGTAAGATGATGGTAAGGTTGGCTATGGCTGTCTTAGCCATACTCATATACTGCTTCCATTGTGTCCTCTGAAAACTTGTAAATCATGCTTATTCACATTCTTTGTTATCACACAAAAACGTTGGCTCATTCACATTCTTTGAGATCTCACAAAAACGTTGGCTCAATCACATGCTTTGAGATAACACAAAAACGTTGGCTCATTCACGTCACATGCTTTGGGATCACATAAAAACGTTGGCTCGTTCACATGCTTTGGGATCACACAAAAACGTTGGCGCATTCACATGCTTTGGGATCACACAAAAACTTTGGCTCATTCACATGCTTTGGGATATTTTTTATGAACAATTTATCCTTTAAAGTAATGTCAATATTATATATTCTCGAATTTCAGCAGCTCATGCGGAGCTGTCGTTGCCTGTCTAAAAGACAAAAGACAAAAGCTGGTCTAAATCACAAAGACAGGTAGCTCCGGTACTTATTCGTCACTGGCTCTACTAATTTGTAGAAACAATAAAGTCAAAAGTGCTAGACCCAGAGTCAGATTCTTAAAACATTAAGTTCGATATATATCACATTTTGATTGGCATCATCACAGTAGAAATTACCGTTTGAGGTTTGGTTTTTCAAATTGTCGCTAAGTATTTATGACTTTGCTTTTCAAATTTTCTTCCCTTACGTATTTCTCGTTATCTCTACATATAAATTTTAATGCGGTGACTTTGAATCTAAACCTATAGTTTAAAAGACTTTTGCTCTAAGTGTAAATTTGTACCTTATGAAATAAGGCTTTGTTTCCAGCAGGAAGTTCAGCTATGAGATTGCATCTCGCAACTTGAACCATTCAAAATATTAACTATAGTATTTATTACGACTGCATTGCTTTCGAGTGTGAGTATTTGTTTCGTTGTAAGTCTTCTTCTTATTTTAACATTATGTGCGCATGTGTGTTTATCTATTGATTAATTAAAGTATTAAGATTGTTTCGTTTTAAATTATTGGGAATCCTCTTGCTGTCAAGATTTCAAGATATTCTTAAGATAAATTTGTTTATACGTCATCGATCAATCATTCATCTTAGAACATTTTCTTAATCAGCCATTGCATTTTCTTCGCACAATTTTGCGTTTCATGCTGTGGAAGAAAAATTACTCACATCTGCACACAACTTGACTTCGACGTGCTCAGAATTGAGAAATCAACAATTTAACCTAATCAAGTTTCATTTTATTTTATAAACTGTAATTATAAGTTCATCTAAACAGTAAAAAATCAGAACGTCCTGGAATTTATTGCTTTCATATCTTTAATTCTTTTATGTATGATTTACTATAACTATATCCAGTAGTAAATTATGCATTCCTTGCTTAAGAAATCTTCAAGAACTAAGTCATTTTGATTCTCTCGCTTCGCCATGCCATACTATTGGAATCTGAGATGTATGCCTTTGTACATACTGTTTGACAAGACATTTTGTCGACGTAATTTGATTTCCTACTATCTTTTTTTTATTCTAAAACTACAATCCCTTTAATTAAAAAGTTTATATCAAACTAGTATAAGACTGGGGTTTGTTTTTTTACACCTGGCTATAGAATTTGTTACTTACCAGTATGTGTATGAAAAGGGGGGGGGGGGGTAAGAGCCTATGGATTGCCTGGGCTTTTAAATTGCCGTGCAGAATCAAAGAAATTATAATCTTGTGAGGCTGTAGTGTCAATTTCAGAGAATGTAAGATCCGTTCTAAAAAGAGTTACATTACGAATATCGGGTTTAAGTAGTGCACAATTTTCTTTGATGATGATGGCGACTGTGAGTGTGAGTAAGATAAGGATGACTTTAAATTTTTACTGGTCATTATAATAGTGGTGCCGATGATGATGATAATGATGATAATGATGATGATAATGGTGGCGGTGGTGGTGTTATGGTGATGATGATGATGATGATGATGATGATGATGATGATGATGATGATGATGATGATGATGATGGTGGTGGTAGTGGTGGTGGTGGTGGTGGCCTGGCCCTAACCCATTGCTCCTCGCATGTCAGACATCTGACATGGGCGCTTTGGCACTTTCTTGTTATTCTTGCTGCAAGTTCACTTCATTGGATTCTCTATTGTTCTATGTATCTTAGTTTGTTGAGGTCTTTTGGATTCTGAGGGTGAGCGATGTTGTTTTCAGCTCATGAGAAGCTGTTTTCAAGTACATCAGGTAAAGTACTTATTGGTCTCTATTGGTAAAGTGGTTATTGGTCTCCCTCGGTAACAGGTAAAGTGTTATTGGTCTCCCTCGGTAACAGGTAAAGTACTTATTGGTCTCCCTCAGTAACAGGTAAAGTGGTTATTGGTTTCCCTCAGTAACAGGTAAAGTACTTATTGGTCTCCCTCAGTAACAGGTAAAGTAGTTATTGGTCTCCCACGGTAACAGGTAAAGTAGTTATCTGTCTCCCTCAGTAACAGGTAAAGTGTTATTGGTCTCCCTCGGTAACAGGTAAAGTGGTTATTGGTCTCCCTCGGTAACAGGTAAAGTGGTTATTGGTCTCCCTTGGTATTTGATGATGATCACAGTAAATATAATAGTAATAACTATGACAATGCTGTTGAAATGGTAATAATGATTAGAGGAACGAAAATAGAAGAAGATGATGATGATTAAGATGATTGTCGTGGACAAGAACGATGTGGCAGACAGTTTTAAAGGAATAAAAGCAAGCTGTAAAATCCAACTGTTTATTGACACAAAGAATATGTGCTTTACCAAGATTATTAGACATGGACCCTACCAATAAAAGCAATTGACATGGCTTTAGCATTTCATCTAAATTGCAATATGCATTGTTTTTATTCTGCATAAAAAATACGGAAATTGAATAGCTAATCTAAACATTTCCAGTTTATTGAATTAAATTATAACAAGAATTATCAAGATTTTGTACGTCAAGGGTTATCATCCGAGTTAAATTTTAGTCATGTAGATTAGTTTTAGCTGGACTTATAAACACTCAAGATTTAGCTAGACATTACCAAAATAATATGCCTTTGTCAGTTTTAGTTATCGTACAAACCTAAAAACATGTGAGACATTATTAACTAACAACCAAGAGACCTAACCTGTTCAAAGTCATGATACAAACCTTCGTGTAAGATTAGCTGTTTTTTTTTATTTTATGACTGTTGCAGAAAGATCCCTTTATTGTGCAAACCCTACACCTTTTAGTTGACTTGAGATATAAATGAAAAGTTTTTATAACAGCTTTGCATTTATGTGCTTTTTGCTTGGCAGCGAAATCAAGACTGACTTTGAATATTACAAATTTACCAGTTTAACGTTTGTCCTCTTCTCAAGCCTTAAACTTTATCACACTTGCTTTCTATGCCTTATTAATGCTTGGCTTCGGCATGAGTTAATTCATTTTCTCGTGGCCACACGACCTTACTTGGCTTGTTAAAATCTAATGGCGTAGTAAGAGTATAATTATAAACCTAAAATAACGTCATTTGCAAATGTCAGCATAATGACAAT
>BMAT01006172.1:355680-383010 GCA_019649035.1 Elysia marginata
TGCAAAATGACCAGATTTTGATGCACGTGTCAAGATTGATGCATTACCCTACATGTATATATAAAAAAAAAATTTTTTTTACCCATTTTTCAAACCTTTAGCGGCTGGCAAAAAATTTCGCTACTTCCTTCTTCAGTAAAGCATTGTACATGTAGTCCCATAATACGGTAGTATACTTATGTTTTCTAACTACAGTACTGATTATTGTTGTAAAAATAAATAACATAAATAATAGTGAATAACATTAAAATGATCATAATAAAGACAGACATTTCGGGCATTTCCACTTAAAGCCTACTTCTCTCCACTGCTATTTTCACACGTTTAAAATCTTTCAGGCATTTGATTGAGCAGTGGCTGCCGCCACTATTTATTCTGATATCTAGATCTATAATTTATATGAGGCATGCCTAAAATGTTTTCGTTTGTCCTTTATGTTTTTGTTTATTACTAAGTGTTGGTACGTTTCCGGTTTCAATGGTTGCCTTTGATGCGATTTGGATCTCCCCGTTTAAGTAAGCGAGTTGCTTTGAGAGGCTAAGCAAGGACCTTCGCCATGAAACTTCTTTTTTAAAGGAGCGTAGTGGCGACATGCTATAAGCTATGTTTCTCTCAATGGCAAGGCGGTTGGTACCGAAGCTACATAAAGCGAAGGTTCGAATCATACTCTAGGCAGACATTTCGGGTTTTTTTTCACGTAAAGCCTTCAACTATCCAATGCTAATTTCATACCTTTAAAATCTTTCAATCATTTGATTTTGTTATAATTTATCACGTCAGCAGTACTAAGCATTGGTTCTTCATTAATACAAAATATAATTTAACTTAGTATTGACTGAATAAAGTGAGAAATGTCCATTATATTTCATGAAATAAGAAAAGGACACATAACGTTGGCACTAGAAACGAGCCTACTGTTTCAGTCTCCCCGGCTCACCCCACCGCCCTCAGCTTCCAATATAGTTTGTATATAAGGCCATAAAAGAATAGAATAATTTTAAAAAATAGGACAAATGTTAGGAAATTATACAACATAATAACTTATATAAGTTATTTTTGTTTTACAATCTTTTATTCGCTGCGCATTGCCATATATACAATGTATTGTGTTTTACAAAATTCTGGCTTTTGAGGAATGCATTTTCACAATTATATACATTTTTGGAAAGCCTTTTTGGACAAAGTTAAATCGGAACAAATGTTTGCTGGAAGATATGAATTTGTTATAATTCGTGTTAATGGTTTGAACAAAAAAAGATTCAACTTAAGCCAAGCTACAAAACCTTTCTCTCAGATTTAAGAAACTAAAACAGGTGTCAATTAGATTTTGGAATTACAATTTTTTTTCTTAATTCACGGTACATGTAAAGGGGGGCTGAATTTCACACAAAAATAAGTATCGGCTGATTTCTCGGTATAGCCGAGGAAAAACTTATTATTGTACGTTGAAACATATATTTGACAAATCTGAGTCGTTAAATCTTTTTGTTAAAATGTACAGTCAATGATTCAATTTTCCAAGAGAAATCTCTCGACAAAACAGTTTATCTGTGGTAACTTATTAACTCGGGCAAAGTCTAATATGATTCTCCTCAGTAAGATCTTACCGTCCACGATGTTGTGGTACGGTTGTTTACTGAGGTCTAAGGGTTCACTATGCGGCCTCAGGGTTGTTTACAGGGGTCTAAGTGTTCACTATGTGGCGGTAAGGCCGTTTACAAAGGTCTTAGCTTTCACTATGCGACCGTAGGTTTGTTTACAGAGATCTAAGTATTCACTATGCGGTCGTAGGGGTTGCAAAATCTGTAACACCTGTGCCGTAAGTACAGGCAGTAGAGACAGGCTAATCTGGACATTACTCGACAGTTACATATGCGTCGTCTACACCAACATGACCCCCGCCTGGAAAGAATAGAGCGTTTGTTGATTCTCATGTGACCATCGTCCATGTCAATGCCTTCTGCAGTATCCGAAATACCTGTATTTCAAAGAGTAATTACAATACAGAACAGTTTAGAAAAAATGCTTTCACTTTTCTTTATTTTGAAAAAGATAAACGGTTGCAAGAAAAAGAATAACAACGTCCGCTTAGATCTATATTTGTACCAAGAGTAAAGTAACGTCGCTAGTTTAAAAAAAAGGCAAAATTTAAACGTAAGAAAATTATTAAAAGACCTAAATTGATAGAATCGTAAATATTATTCTCCAGGACACTATAATAGAGAGTGCAAGAAAGGCAGTCAGAGAGTCACAGCTGTTGCCTCGTTGTACGTGGTTCTAAATGGTTATCTAAACTTGCGAGTCTACACAACCTAGGGTAAAAATGTTCATCTAACCTAGAACCCAACTCTACCCACACCACTTTACTTTGTATGTCAAAATTACGAATCATTTTACAAATATCGCTACCCACCACCGACAGTAATTTCTTTTCGGTGGGAAGAGAAGATTGCTTCTGTGTACATAGCCATAATGGCTAGCGAAAGGCACACCATAAGTACCAACTTCAACATGTCGGTATCTGGAAAGAAAAAAATAAAAAAAGAACTCATCGCATAAGGTCCATTTCATAAATAAGTTTCTCTAACCTGTAACATCCAATCCACTAGCATTCATGCCCCATGCTTTTCCCCAATGGGCATCAAACCTTTCTGGAAATGTTCATGAGAAATTGGTGACTTTATGCTGGATGGGTACAAAGTGGCACCAAGTTTTTCTAAAGCTTTTTGGAACATGACGACCGGCATGGGTTTCCTGTAGGTTGACAGACCAGCAGGAAGAACCAAGAGTCAATTAATTGAATTTTATGCTGGAATATCAAACTAAGCAAAATGACTTTATGGATAGGATAATCATGGTTGATGAGATTTATCTGGGAACTTTAGGCAGGAATATCAAACTGAGCAAAGTCAATTTGTGGATAGGGTAATCATGGGTGATGAGATATGTTTAGGAAAGTTAGGCAGGAATATATCAAACTGAGCAAAATGAATTTATGGATAGGATAATCATGGGTGGTGAGATATGTTTAGGAAATTTAGGCAGGAATATCAAACTGAGCAAAATGAATTTATGGATAGGATAATCATGGGTGATAAGATTTGTCTAGGAAGTTTAGGTAGGAATATCAAACTGAGCAGAATGACTTTATGAATAGGGTAATTATGGGTGATGAGATTGTCTAGAAACTCTAGGTAGGAATATCAAACTCAGCAAAATGATTTTACGGATAGGATATTCATGGGCAATAAAATTTGGGTGTGTTCCCAGGATCTTAAAACAAAGCGACAGTCCCTCGATTGCAGGGGCTTTGATGAGTCACGTTCACAGACAATGTGATGCAAGCAAGGGGTTGAAAAGACTATAAACACATTCATACATGGTTATTTTGCTTGTGAGTTGGCCTATGCCTGTAGGTAGATGTACTACAATTCATTCCAAATTATAGATGAAGGTGGTGCATGAAAAACTTAAACATGCCATTCGAAAAAAACGAGTCAGTGTTGGAACCAGGCATTGCGTCTGGCCACTGCACTGCGCCATGTCATTGTGAATTACTCGGGTGATGACACTCGTTTAAGTCGGATATGAGTAGGAGTTATGTTATCATGCTAAAACAGATAACACGTGACCTAGGATGTTGCTTTATTGATCCTCATGTAAACAGAGTACAAGATAATGCATTTCCATCCTGTTTCCTTAATTATTTACATCTATATCAGTCTTGATCGTTTACTAATCTTCTGGTGAGCGCTTGAAAACATATTGAAGGGGTACTTGAAATGCATGCACACGATGTTCTAAATTTACGAAGTGAAACAAAAAATAATTTTTCCGTTGCAACGCAGGACTAGATATTATGTAAGTAGTACTTCTAAGCCTATTAGTTTAAAGATTGTAAAGGTAAGAAATTAGCAGTGAGAGAATTATGATTCAAGTGGAAATGCCCGAAGTGTCTGCCTATAGTATGATTCGAACTATAGTAGCGTCAGCTATATATTTTTTACTAAACCTAACTTATTTTGCCCCTGTCCCTAGCCTTTTAGTATACATCTATGATGTTTTTCGAATGACTATAGATTTGTTTACTTTGAGGTCTCAGCGTCATGTTCTTCGTTCCTAGAGGCAAACGGTAAATCGAAATCCACTTGTTTCACCAACAGCTCAAACTAGAGTTGAAATAATTATAATAGGATCGAGAAGATAAATACGTGCATCTAGATCTCATTTAGATAGCCACGTCTAGAGTTATAGATGGGCATAACCAGTGAATTAGCATAGAATCAAATCCAAAGTTCTGACTGAGTTTTTTTTGTTTGTTTATCGATATAGTTAATTCCTTTTTAGCTTTCCTTTATTATTGAGAACTAGTTAGTCAAAGCATGGCCCAGTAACGTTCTGCACCGAGAAACTCTTTTCTTGAGTTAATAGGACTTAATGATTTTTTTTTTTGGAAATGGAATTCTATCTTAATTCATGTAGGCCAATTTAAATCGCCAAATTCGCACAAATGTGTTCTGTTTATCGGTTTAGATCTACCTTAGTATGCTTTATTGAGAACTTCGTGTGTAGAACAGTTTTGCAGTGAGAAAACACAGACTTTAAGCAGCAACGCGTGAGTATGACGGGAACGTCTGTGGGTCTATTTTTAGAAACTGTTTTCATTATTTTTATAGTTTCCTCAATGTGCTTTCCCGATTTTCACGTACGCGTAGTGAGACACGGTGCGTGTGCTAAAGGTCTCTATTGTTTGCTAAACGACGGGGGAGGGGAGGGGGAGACGCTAAATGTACAAATGTAAAATGATATAAAATTTACACGACGTAATTTAACAGGTTTATACTTTAAAAAATGCGTCTTTTTCATTCTAGAATTTGCACTCAAAACATCGCAGGCAAAGGTACGTTACACGAGACATGAGAAATTATTTACCTCTTGCTTTCATTATGCCAGGAATTTTCGGCTTTTTTTTCAGTGTAGATGTATCTGGGTAGATCATACTCTAAAGTTATTCTAATGAGTTTTAAAGGCAATAGAGTACCAGGTCACGTGATAAAAATTTTGAGAGAAAGATGCATGTAGGTCCTACTTAAAAAAGACCTTCAGGCAGGAGCACGCTGTAGTCACCTGACCTTAATGACCAGTGACTTGCGACAAAGGAGGACGTTATTGAGGTCAAGAAAGGGACAATGAAGCATCTGGACAAATGCTTGTACGTCCTTGGTTTTGAAAGCAAGTAATTGTTTTGGCGAAATGGATTAAAACTGGTAGTATTACTTGAAAATAACAGATTAGAGTTAAGGTAATCTTTGCCAAATTTCTTCATCCTCTGCTTTGTGGTTATTGATTTTAGGGGTGTGGAAATGGATCTCATACTGTAAATTAATGTATCAAATCACTCTATTTTTACTTTTGATTACTTTAGCATGGAGCTGAACTTCGGTTGAAAATTACTTAATGTTTTTGCCGGCTTCTTAAATGCGGTACCCATAAAGATCAATAGTGTTTTGCCAACGAAAGGCTAAGAAATAGAGACTGTCTAAGAGTTTCACAGTTATTTTTTTTTTCATTCGGAGATTTTCTTACATACGGTCAAATTGTATGTATCCGCCAATGCTTGGACGTAAGCAACGAAATTACCAAAACCAACAGTTTTTTCCATTTTTTAGCATTTTGAAAATATCTGATGACGCATTTTGGCAATTAGCCCTTCATCTGTTTCAGTTTTTGTTTTGTATTGTTTTTTGCCTCTGAGTGCGTGTTCGTAGTAACCCTAGAATAATGGTTCTGACCTAAATCTACACCAATCTTTTCCGCCTTCCCTCTTGCAGATTGGGCATATCTTTGTGTGTCACGATACGAAAAATAATATTACGCAGCTTACATGAAACGAGTATTATAAACCACTTTTGATTGATACACAATGCCGCACCAATGAAAAAAATGCCTGAAGAGACGACCGCGAGTTTTCTGCATGGGATTCACGTCATTTAATGGAATAGGCTCTGACTGTCAATTTTTTCATCGGTCTAAGCTTTCAAACACAACTCCTGGGCTTTTCATTTTGCTCGAGAGCTTACCTTTTTACCACGTTAATCCATCGAAGTTAGTTTTTTTTTTTCAACAGTTCTACAATACAATCTAGAACAGATAAAATCGCTGTCTCTCTTTTTTGAGTCTAAAAAATATCCCTCTCTCGAAAAGGCACGCAGCTAAAATTTTTTTCCTGTTAACTTATATGTCTATTGTGTTGTGTTAAATATTTGAAATATGTTATAAATTAAGTATCAGAAATCTCCTAAAAACTCATAACAAATTTGTCATGTTATAAATTAAGTATCAGCAATCTCGTAAAAACTCATAACAAATTTGTAATTATCATTATAGACCTATTATTGATCTTTATTTTTGTTGTAGGGATGAAAATGTTATCTTTCAATCATACACTCTTTATAGTCTGTTTAGTTGTTGTTTTCACAGCTTTTAGTTCCATCCAAAAAATGTTGATTTGAAACTTTTCCCCCACAGTTTTACATTTTATTTGATTGCTAAATCCTTAATATCACAACGTAAATAACATTATTTCCAGCTATGCATTAATATTGCTTTTTAAATAGCCTTTCTTCAAAGATAAAAACTACTAAGTGCATTCTATAGAGGCTTCACGTCAACATACGTTCAATCAAATGTCCTGTCTCTACAGCAACAAAAACCTTGGGTCGGCTTGTAGGCCTACAGAGGGTCAGACTTGGACTCTGTCGTCTGCTTCAAATGGTAGGATGTTCTCTGTTCCACTCACTTCTGCTTATATAGCAGCGTCTAGTTCCTCCCAAATACGCTATGTCCGGGTAACGTAACACCAGACCTGGCACCAATAACGTCACATGTAACCACACACATTGGAGTAGATCACTGCAGAGAATGTCGCGTTTAGTATATTTTTTTATAGTTCATTTCTCTAAGCCGACAGACAAAGATCACTTTGTATAGGGTATAGTATTCCTGCTGGCTCAAGACTGGTATCTTTTTCTCATTTATGTTTATCTATGCACTACAAAATGATAAGTAGGTTAATGGAGATGCAGAACAAAATGTTGGCTATTTGGAGAAATATAAGAACAGCTTGACCTAAGAGTTTCCACCAGGGTCACCCCTCTCTGCTTATTCAGTTGTCTTTTGGTTTCTTAATGATATTATGTCGTTTTCGTTGTTGTCTGCAGTTTTACGTAAATTAATTAACTGTGCCAGAGCGAGGTTCAACGACCACGGCAGTACGATGAAGCTAATTAACATTCATACAATCGCGCTCAATCAAAGCAACAGATAGATCCAGAAAACACAAAGCAACTTATATAATTATAAAAAAAAATAGAAATTTGCACCATTGCTGTACACCATAACACAAATTTAGTCTTATCTGAAGATTTACACGTGCCGAAAATGCACAGTTTTTTTGTTTTTTTTTAAGACTTTTGTTGACTATTAAATTTTTCTTACAACAGTTTTCAAATTGCATTGCTTCAAGGAATGGTGAAGTCTTATATTGATAGAAATTAAAGGATGGCCAGATGATACCTGAGTACAATCTAGATGCTCATGTTTGTTGTAATTAAAACCATGCATGTCACTGAACATGACTTTTTATTTTTAAAAAGTAAGGCAGTTACCATTGAACTAGACCTAGATTCTAGATAGCCTCAAACACTCAAAGGCTTTGCTAGAGTGGCACCCTTCAGTGGAAATCCTTTCCAAAACATGAAGATTTATATCTAAATATGGGATCCAGATTAAAAAAATAGATCTACCTAAATCTAAAATATTCTGGATTAGATATATGGATTCTCGTTTAGATCAAGATTTATGTTGCCCCGTCACGTCAAGCTGTGACAAGGCCAATGGCTTGTGTTTAGATCTATAGGCCTGCCGGAAAATAACATTATTATCATAAAACTTACCGTTTTACGTCCTTGGGAAACAAATGAAGGAAATGCCTTTATATTCTGTTTTGTTCCTTGCATTTTTTTTTGCAATTTATTGCACTGCAAAATTGCCCACCATTTCTAAATCTTGAACGGGATCTTTGGACTTCACCTATTTCCGCACCTTCCATCTTTGTGAACACTCAGGCCTTTAGCCAGCGGGACCCAAGGGACGGTACTCTCATCGTTTCCTCACTCTACCCCTAAAGGGAAACATCTCTACTTAAATTATCGGTGGGTGCCGAGGCATCTATAAGTCGAAGGTTCGAATCATACTAAGGGCAAACATTTCGGGCATTTCCACTAAAAAGCCTACTTCTCTTTACTGCTAATTTCATACCTTTACAATATTTCAATCATTAAATTATCTCTGGCTCAGGTGTGCAACAAATGTAGTATTCGTCTTTACGGAGAGGTTACTTTTTAAATACTTCTGCCTACCATTTTTCAAAATGGTAGGCGGAAGAACAAACAAAATTTTTTTTCTGCTGCGATTGTTGAGTTCGTAGAATTTAGGTTAGATCTAAATCCAAAGTCTGAAAATTTGACTTACATTTAGAGAACAATTTAGGTAAGCCAGATATGGAAGATATATCTTTATATATTATAGTCTGTATTATGACTAGATTTTGGCTCTATTTTTCTCCTACCTTGGGCTCTGCGTGTCACGTTCTTCTATTTAGCCTTAGGGCTTAGGCTCTGCTTGCCATGTTATGTAACTCACGAAGGCAATCGTTTTGGCTAATATTATTGAATTTTAAGTTCGATTTTTGTTTCGATCCCAATACCATACTGACGCACACTGATATTCAAGACGTTGAAAAGTGAGCATGAGCAAAAATTTCAAGGAGCATTGAAAACGCGTTCAGTTAAATGGTGTCCGCGCAGGTACCATTGCAACTTGCGTCTTTTCAATTTCACTACGTTCTTTGTTCACTTTGGTTCTTTGTTTCTCGCGATATAATCTAACCATTTTCAATTTCTTGCTGGTTTTGATGTCCCTTTGAGATAGGCTTAGAGGTTCATGAGTGCATCCACACCTATAAGTATTCCCTAGACCTATATATAAAGTATACATGTATTGTATGGTAACGCGATAACAACCTCAATGGTATAATATTTTTATCTGTTCGACCTTCCTCGTTTTTGATGTGAAAAGCGCAGAGCTTTACCGAAAGCCTGGGGTTGGGTGCTAGCGAAAGCCCTGGGCTTGGGCGATATAAAATCTTCTTTTTCTTCTTCTTTTTCTCCTCCTCCTCCTCCTCTTCATCCTCCTCCTCCGTATTTTTATTATTAATGTTCGCACAGTTCCAATTGTGTTTACCCGGTCTTGACTATTTCTTCGGTTAATTCAGGGTTTTATAATTAAGAGTTCTTAAGTAGCAGTCACAAAAAAGGTTTTAGTCTTATCACATATTTATGTTTGAAAAATGGCCATTTTCATTTGTTGGGTGAAAATTGACACCTTATCTATTATTAAAGTTTTAGGTGTATTTCGTGGTGAGCGAAGCTTCTGTCTTTTACATTTTATTTATGTTAGTATTGCTTTGATGTCACTGTTGTGGTATGTTTAATATCCACAGCTTGTCTTAAACGTTTGTGCAAATCGAATGATCTAATCAGCTAGCGAGCTACACGAGAGGGCCAGGCATGGCACTTTAATTTTTTGTGCAAACCTATTAGATGGCCTGCTCGCTTGAACTCCTGCCTAACAAGGCGGTAGACGCTAAAGAGAAGTGCCAGTTTGATTCCTATTCCGTTTTGTGTTGTCTTTTTCTGAGTAGCGTCTCGTCTGGTCGGTAAATTAAAATTCACCTTGACTGGCCGTTGCTAACCTCTTGGGACGCTTTTAAAGTGAAACCTGAAAAAAAATCTTCCCTAAAAAATTTTGACCTCGGAACCATATCACTCAGAGCATAATACAATCAAGGTATCGATGTATTGTTTTACCATCTTATAAGAAGTAAAAGCTCTTTTCAATCTCTATCGTGAAAACCTGTTACTCGACGCCTTTTGCTAGACTTCCTACCAGTAATCATTCTGTGGTTTCTTCTTGGAGCGGTTTTCTGTTTTGAAAAAAAAATCCGTCTTATAATTAAATCACGACAATAAGCTTATAAAGATCGACGATTTGTACGCCAATAGTATCTTGTTTAAGACACATGATTAGTGCTCAAACAGGATTGTTCGGACACTGTGTGAAATTCGGATCAATTGAAATGTCAAAGTTCTGAACATTCCAAAGTATGTGGGCCTTTGTCTTACTCGTAACCTCTAAAAATAGTTAAATGCGAAGTATTAAATGACTTTGTCATGGACATGTTTGTGTGTTTCTATATAAATTTAAGATAAGATGTAAATCTAAGGGGGGGGGGGGGGTCTAACCAAAACAATGAAAAGTTTAATCGTTACGGAAATACCAAAGTTGATAGGCACGAATTTTACAGCCTTGCTAGTTTATGGCTCATTCTCAGCTTATCACTGGAGTTAAAATGGCTAATGAAAGTTAAAGCGACCTGATGCGGATACACCGGCGTGATAAAACAGACTCTTTAGTGGGAGTCAAAGTCTCGATTTCATGTCGTATAAAAGTAGGCCTATAAAGAGTGCTTGAAAGACACGCCACTTTGTCCACATAGGCATGGCCTTTTTTCTTTTCGTTTATTTTTTTTCCATGCATTTACATGTTTGCACAGTTAAACGCTTATACAAGATCTATCCAAGTGGTATCTACACATGTAGTTAATATTTCTGCAGGATGTTCGATGCACGCGCTGTGCCTGCTCAAGATAAACACCAGTTTTAAAAAAAATACAAGTATTGCTTTCCTTAGTTTGCTTAGGTCGACTTATCGGACACTTCGAAACCGATATCATTAGCTTTATTTCAATGTCATACTCGGCTTAAACCTTTAAATTTGGTAGAGATTATAATATGATTATATTATACGCATAAGAGCAGTGCAGGATAGTATCGTGGGAGTAACGTGTTTCGACTTATGAATTTTTTCTCTTTTCTCCTAACAAAAGTTACTCGCAGTGGCGAAATTTACAACTGTGGACAAGCGTTTGAATTGAAATTATTATTATTGTTTCGACACAAAAAGTTATAAACCTATAAGATTTCTTCTTGCTCTGTTTCATGAGTGTTCTTTAAAGCGATTGCTTACACAAGTTCAGTTATCAGCAAACCTACAGCAGCTGGGGTTAAGATAAGAACCTCGCCACTTTAGCTTAGTGTAAAACAAATGCCTACAAACCTGTCTCTCTGCCCTAGTAACTTTATCACAGCTATGTGTGTTTTGATCAACCTGATTTTTTTTCAACCGATTTTATCTCTTGTAAACAAATCGAACGTAACCCTATAAGTTTACAGCTTCAAACGTCCTTTTTCAATCAAACCCTTGACTGTGCGCTAGGCGGTCTCAAGACACTTCTTCCAGTTTCGATGGTATATCACTCAAATGGGGGGGGGGGGGGGGGGGGAGATTAAAGCAATGTAAACATTGAAAAGAAAAAGCGTAGGCATGCATTCTTTTCTAAGGTTGTTGTATTTTCCATACATTTTATGAATTAGCAAACTAAATTTTAGCTAACTTTATAAGTCTCTCAAATGATGGAATCATCTCTCGAACAATGGAATGACAAAGTTGGACAAAGATGGAGAGAGTTTGAGAGATCGGGGATAGACAGGGCAGATAGAAATACCATTGTACAGTAAGTGACACATTTAATATGCAATGGGTAAAAAGAGAGCTACAGCTGAGGCCTGAATACTGACTAGTCGTTGACATATATCACAATAGTGATAGTTTTAGCGCTGCATATAGATTATAACATAAGTATATAATTCTTTTTACAGCTTTAGAGATGTTTGAAAGTTATAATATTGGAAGGCTTAATGAGGCCTTCGTCTCCTTCACCTTTCTTCTGTCTCTTCTTCTTTACCTTTCCTCCTCATCTTTCATTTTTTATTGTCATTTCTTTTTTTTCTCTCCAAGACCAATGGTTAAGAAATTTGTCTAAACAACACTAATTGAAATTTTAAAATGGAAAGTAAAAAATTGTTTTTAAGTTTAACAAGGACCGGTTGTAAAGATAGCTTAATGTTCATTCATCCATGTCTCACGGCTCTCCTTAAAGAAGGCATTAAAGTACTTTACTGTGCTTGAAGTTGGCATATTTTTTATCAATGTTGGAGATGCGTGTAAATTATAAAATGAATTACAAAATAAGGCAGGCAATTTACAATGTAAATGTCACTTGTGCTAGAGCAAGACTGAATACCACTGAACCCACTGCTATACTTTGAGACTTAACCACTGTTACCACATGATAATCAATTCCTATGATTAAGTTTGTCATTTCTGACAGGTTTTTTTTTAGCTTGAATCCAAAGTTTTCATTGTTTTCATTTGCTGTTCATTTATTCTTATTCGTTTAAAATAGAGTTTTGACAATAATGCGAGGTTGGTTTTTTTTTTCAGATATAGTTTGAAAATTTGTAAAATTATAAAATAATAAAAAGACATAAAATAATACTTTTAGACGGGAAGCAGGTGGGAGGGCAAAATACTCTTTCTTTTATAGATCAGGAGGGAAAAACTACTTTAAGAAAAAGGCTTTTTTTTCATGGTCCTCTTGGTAGAAAAACAGGGAAATAAAACTATACAGAAAGCACAACCAAATTTAAGGTTTTGAAAGCGTTTGAAACAAAAGAAAACAAAAAAAAAAAATAATTTAGATTAATATGACTTGTAAACAGGGCATTGTATTGACATTACTCATACAGTTGGTGATTATTATTGTTATTATTATGTTATTACTTTCATGATTAAAATTATTATTATTATTATTGTTATTTTCATTATTATTATTATTATTATTATTATTATTATTATTATTATTATTACTATTATTATGTTATTATAATTGTTATGATTTCTTTTCCCATTCAAAAGGAAACCTACAAAAAGCAGTTTTTTTTTTACAGAAGTTATCAATTGAAATCCTTTGTTCCTTGTTGCAAACACGCGTGTCTTCAATTTCTGTCAGTCTCCTTCCTGCATTTAGATACAATAAAACAGTGGATCCAATTTTAATGTTAATTTTCTCTTTCTTCTTTTCAGCATGACCAATACTTGTGTACCGCGTATCCAGTGAAGGATGAAGAGGCATACATATGTGAGTGCAGAATACTGTAATATGCAAGAAACAAGGCCATAGCTTTATAGTTAATTTTTAGTGCAATGTATTGAGAGCTTTTTACACTTGCATCAAGTGTTCGAACAAAGGCTACTTTGTGTTTATTTAAATTTTGATACATATTATCACTTGTCCCTGAGTGCTCAGTGGTAGTAATTGTAGCTGCAGCAATACTGGTAACAGTAGGCCCATTTTGATTGAGGGGAGGGCGGAAAAGTCAGTGACTTACCTGAGTAAGATGAAACCTGGGGATCAGCCTGGGAAAGCTAATTGCTGAAGCCTAATTTGACTTCCCTGCATGCCCTCGAGGCAGGGTGGGCAAGCTAGATACTGTTGCAACATTTATGGTGTGTTGATCATTGTACATACCTCTAGCTACTTTTGCCAAGACCATTAGTTTGCATGTTGAGTGATTTTCATGCAACAATACCCACCTTCTCAACATTCATAAATAATTTATGTCTTAGCATACCTATTCCCTTATTTGTGTGTGTGTGTGTGTGCATTTCATAATTTGTCTTTTGTGGGTTTATTTTATTTTAATTTTTAACACAGTGAGGTGAATGGGTAAAAGAAACATCTGAGACATTGCATTAGATACATGGCTGTAATATAACATCTAATTGTATACTTGTAAGACAATCTTTAAGGTATATGCTGCTGCGTTGGTAAATATGTCTGGAAATCGTACATTTTCAGTTTTAATTGCAATCTGCTCTTGTAACAGTAAAGCAAGTGCTTTTCAAATAAGGTATTTTAACACCTAAATGACCAGAGCTACAGGTCGATCTTCTCCCCCAGGACCGGAGCTACAGCTCAATTCTCCCCCCTAGGTCCAGAGCTGTAGCTAAAATTTTCCTTAACCAGTAGATGTTAGCAAACAACATGTGGTTTTATTGTTCTTAAAAGTTTAAAGTACTATGCAATGGCATTAGAATAGAAATGTAATTATATGAATAATGCATCCTTGCAATGATTTTTGTCACTAATGTCAGTAAATTTTGTGAATTTTCGTGTGCTTTTGACTGATTTCGGCTGTTCTTGAGTAAATATAAACATGTACATCTGAGACTAACACTGCCCCAAAATCAACAAACAAAAGGAAAAAAAAAAGAAACAAAAACCGAAATTCAATGTGAAACTAAGCATATAAAGTGCTAATATCCACTTAAAAACACTCCAAAAAGTAATCCAAAATAGATAAATACTCCAGAACACGAGAGAATTATAACCTAAGACCACCTATTTTTGCTCAATTTCTAGGTCTAGGTCTAAATTGCATTTTTTGGCAATTTTTATCGAATTTTAGCCCACAACCATCTTGCATGCTGAATACAAAACCTCAAAGTTCCCGGTAATAGAAGTTTGGACTGGATTTTAATCAAACGTGGATTGGAAAAACAAATGGACTATTTGTAACGTAAATATACGTCTCCGGTCGCTTCTGCATGGGAAACTGTTATGAATATATACATTTCCTATCCTTTCCGCATTGGAAATTGCGACCCATGCGTCTCCGGTCACTTAAGTGTTAAGATGTGTGCAGATGCTGCTATATTTTTATGAGAAACATGCATTGCTGGTGAAATAACTTTTTATCTGTAAACCAATCCTTCATAACATGAGCATATGTTTTGAAACTTATGTGTATTTCTATTGTTTTTTTTTTTACTTTTAACAAAGAATTGCATGACTTAGCATGATTTTAATTTTAGTTCAAAGGTCAAAGCACATAACTGCATTTTCTCTATCACATAGACATACTTTATAAAGTGCTAAGAGGAAGATAGCCAATTTTGTTGTGTAAAGTGTAGACATTTTTTGCCCTAATTGAAAAAGGGATAGGTTTTCCCATCACCGTTTTCAAGTAGCAAATCAAGTAAAACAATGTTGACAATTCGTAAAATTTGTGAATGATGATTGTAGGCAGTAAAAGGAAATGAACAAGCATTTGATCTGAATTTTAGTTTTTGACAAAATCATCACACATTTTTTTTTCAAACTATTGGTAATCCAACACAGGCAAAAATACTGCATCTGATTAGCCCAATCACATTCTGCGAAATATCTTGTAAGTTTTGATTCTTCATTTATAAGCATGAAATCTCTGATCTATTTCAGATAAGTTTGAAGCGATAGCCAATGCAGATACAGCCCACCACATGCTGCTATATGGATGCAATGGAGAGCCATTTTCTAATAAACCTATTTGGTACGTCCTCATGCCCTTGTTGCCATACACTTCAGTGATGAGCTGCCAAGCAGGGCTTATTTCAGTCTTTTAGTACCAGAGCCGCTTCCAAAATATTCCAGTACTGATATTAGTCCTGAATATTGAAATCAGCCATGACTTTTGAAAAATATCTGTGATTAGTAAAATGAGAAAGAAATTATAAGATCTAGGCCTATTATAGTAGAAGGTCACATGCAAAATGTATTAGGTCATCTTTTTACAGGGTATGAATTAATGTCCTTGATGATGAAGTCAGAACTTTCCTTCTGAACAACTTAAAGAAAATGGAGACTATTCAAATACCAAGAACTTAGAAGTAACTTCCTTGTCTAGGGGTCGAATGGATATATATATCTTATCTTTTTTTGTCTTTGTTCACACTGCGAGTCAAAAATTACTGAATTGGAGGCTTTAAATTACTGGAGCCGCTTCAACTGCGGTCGGCAGTTCTGTAAAGTCAGTGTTTTACTAGAGCTTATTGCAAATATTTTAGCACTCTATAGCCAAAATAGAGGAACATTAGGTTTTTGGAGTACAACATCTAATTTTTTTCAAGTATGCAGAATAAATTTGCCACTTTTCTGGAAAAATTTATGTCTGTTTGAACTTCAACTGTTTTGCTTTGTTTCACAGGAATTGTCCATTTATGTGCAAAGGAGGTTCACCCACCATAATGTTTGCATGGGCCAAAAATGCTCCTCCAACCGTTTTGCCTAAAGGTAAAGTCATGCCAATATTCAACTTTGGTTCTAAGAAATGCTAAACTTGCTATCATGGTGACTGAAACCTAATGACAGTTTTACCTGTACCCCACTTACATATGTTCTAGTATTTGGTCTCTAACAGTATTTGTACTGTTAGCTGTCACTCATAATGAGTATATTTGTAGTTTTCAAAGTTTATATATTTTAGTATTGTATAATGAAGGTGAGATTATTCATATTTTTTGTAATATTCGTGAAGAAATTATTTTTAAAATTTTATGTTAACCACTGGTAATTTTCTAAACCACTAAGTAGTTTATAGCAAGGATTCATTATCACAACTCCTAAGCTTACTGTTTTGTACTTTTTCATAGTAATTGTAACTAAAATATGAGCCTCCTTGGTTTCTGCTTACAGAGTTCTTCTGTTGTAGGAGGGTCATTGTCCTTTTATGCAAATGAAAATAAGACATTATAAGGTGGTGAAAATTTTGCATGGAAAAAACTTCTGCATAGTATGCCTTTTTCGACAATGTATTGAGGGCTGGCCAATAATCCCCCCACCCCTTCTTCTCTCTGCAGGTGTTGGTCTTCGCATTGGCCAGAATACAAATCTCAATACAATTGTTCTCCAAGTACACTATGCCAAAAAATTTGAAGGTGATGATTAATGATCATAAAATGGTTTTATCAATTTCACTACATTTTACTTGTTTGTTATGTTGCAAAATTAAATCTTTTGCATTTTTAAGCTAACAGAATGTTACTTTGCAAAGGCACTGACGTCGTTGTATATTCATAGCATTTAAGCAGGTTCTTTGTTGTGTTTTTTTCTGTTTCAAGATAGTATTCATTATTGTGAGTTTGTAAACTGAGTCTTACCACCTTGTAGACGCTACTCACATACAGACTAAATAATATCAAGCATGTCAAAATCAACATGTCCTTGTTTACAATCACAAATTATGGTTTATCTTTCAGCAGTTATATCAATTATCTTGAGTAGAGTACAGTTTGGTTTATTGATGTAAACTTCGGATCTTGTTTGAATGGCTTTTACATGTGTAGTGAATACTAAAAGCAAAATACTTTTGTCTTTTACTTCACAGAGGATGAAGACCCAGATAGATCTGGAATAAGAATTCACACAACTTATGAAAAGTAAGATATAAGTTTGCAATACTTTTAAAAATTCAATTGAATCATAATCATTATAACCACCGGACATGTAATGTTTGAAAGAATTTAAGTTATTAATAGTGAATAGTAGTAAGCTTTTAATGTAAATGCCCCGTGCATGCTCACCTTCAGTGTGATTTAAAGCCTGGACTTATAGTAGCTGCAGAACCCAATGCTTTGCCACTGAAAGAAACTTAGCTTATACCATGTTGCCACTTCTTAAAAATAAAAATAAAATTAATGGCAAAGGTGTTTGCTTAACCTTTCTAATGGGCTTGTTAACTTTAAACAGAAAGATTCAAAAGGCACCAAAAGCAACCATCGCATCTGGAAGCACACCAACACTCAACCACCATACACAACAAACACAGAGAACAAATGATAACATTTAAGGTTTGCATTATATAAATCAGAATATATAGTAATATACTGAAGGCAGTCACTACGTAATTAATGATTGAAAGGTTCTAAGGTATGAAATGAGCAGTGGGTAGAAGTAAGCTTGAAGTGGAAATGTCCAAAAGATGCCTGCCTTTGCTATGATTTGAACATTCAACTTATACTAGCTTTGGCACCCACCACCAAGCCACTGGGAGAAACATAGCTTATACCATGTCGCCTCTACACTTCTTATAAAAGAAGCATCAGGTCGAAGATCTTCAGCCTATAAGATTTTTTTTCTTTAGTAAAGTAATGCGTTTTGTATGCAGATAGAGCTTAATTGCCATAGGCATACACTTTCTCCTTTGTATTAATATTTTTAATCTCAGTTCGTCAATTTTAATTAATTTTTATCACCTTACCAACATTAATGCAACTTAAGTAACTTTTAAATCTTTTTCACACAGACAACCTTTTGTGGCAGGCATTTTTCTACTGATGTCAACTTGGTTTGCAATTCCACCTGAAGATCCATGTGAGGCAATGCTAAACAATTCTAGTTCATTCTTTTAAATGCACTTTTACCTGATTTTGTCCATTATCGGCATGATAAAAAAGCGGTTTCAAATTTCAGCTAGAGTTGAATCTTAACTTATTTTTTTTCATCTTTAAGGCACGTAATAGTCATAAAAAAGTTAGTATGCTTGAGTTTGATGCTGTTGTTTCTTCTTGTTTTTTTTATTTTACTTTGTTATTTTGTGAGAAGAAAAGTTACAGCCTGAGGCTCCTTATCATTAAAATTATAAGGGTGGGAATCTTTAGCCTAAACTCTTAAAAAATGGAAAATGCTCCCAAAAACCCTCGTTTTAGTCTTTGACTTTGAGAAAAAACAAACCCTGGACCCTTGTAGATATGGCTCTCATCCTCGTCTTCAGCCCTTTTTGGCTGATTGTTATGCCCAGCCCTGAGCTAAGATGTAAAATGAAAACCATAAAAGTTTGAAACATTAGAAACCTGAATTGATGTAGTCTGAGTTCAAATGTGCCTTTGTATCTTATGGTAAAACCTTCAAACCTTTCTCAAATGCTAAATCAAAATAAATTTGCTGTTTCCCAGGATTATAACACTGTCAGCCTATTGCAAGAATATTGACATTTTTTCATTCATAACCTATTTTTGAAGAAATAAATAAAAGCATGACAGGTAAACTGTAATTCAAAGAAATCAGAATATTAACTAAGTTATTGTGATCAAATACAATACAGCAGTAGGAATTTCTTTATTGACCCTATCTGTTACCTTGTTTTTTCACTGTCTACATGCACATTTGTTTCCAGCTTTTCCTGTGGATATTAGCTGTAAATTTGAGAGAGACATGACAATGGTACCCTTTGCTTACAGGACTCATGCTCATGGTTTAGGTTAGTACTGTAATAAGTAATGCAAGTCTCTGCAGTTATGTTTTTAAGAGTGCTGAAAAGTTCTCATGTTATTATGTGCATGATTATGTTATTTTAATGATTGACTGTTTTTTTACTTCTTGTTTGTTTGATAAGTACTAGAATATTGTTATAAATACTTCTTGACTTAATGACATACTGACTGAAATATTTGTATCGATTCTTTTTAGTTATTAATATTAGTTATAAAAAAAAATTAGATTTGGTTTTATGTTCAATCAGCACTTACTGGTGCATTTAATGTTTAATTTCAAGTAGAAGGAAATATATTTTTAATTTTGTTTTTGAAAATATGAGTTTTTTCACTGCAATCATCAAAAAATTTTATCAACACATTTAAGATCTGAATCCAGAGGTTTTATTTAAATAAGGTAGATGATTATTTTCATTGTCCGCTCTTTATTTCAGGAAAAGTTATCACAGGCTATAAATATTCTAACGGCAACTATACCGAAATTGGAAAGGGAAATCCTCAATGGCCACAGGTATTTTTTTTTGTTCATGTGTTTAATATTAGACATAGTTTTTGTATCAAAGTTTTCAGTCAGGACTTTTTCTTCAAAGTATGTAAATAATAGTGTTTACTTGATTTAAAAGAGAACTAACGTAAGTGCATTTTTATTGAAAAAAAAACAACAAACAAAACTGTATAAGCAGCATGGTTTAAGTTCATGAAAAACACCCACCGGAAACATTTTGAAAATTGTACCATTTGAAGTTAATTTGAAACATAAAAAAGCATGCCTTCTCTTTTTCTTTAGGCTTTCTACCCAGTAAAAGAGAAAATTGAAATCAAGAAAGGTGATATTTTGGTGAGTACACAGATACAGCAAATATGAACTAGTCTACCCTCAATGATCACTTTCACAAACCAACAACTCTTTCTTCTGTTTTAACCTCAGCAATCTTCATGGTCTGTCAGACTATGAGTTTGCTAAGGTTAAAACATTTAAATAGCATATTCAGTTTCTTGATTAAGTCCAGGTCTAAATATATTGAAAAAAAGTTGCGTTTCCATTACTTTTGCTAATTTTAACTCTCCCTATATTTCTCTTCATTATTATTTCTCTAAAATATGTAAAAGATCGGACATGAAGTATGGCTGAAAGAAAGCTCAACTTCCCATTCAGTACTCTACCCAAACTTTTTTTTTCATGAACTCTTCGCTTTATAAAAAAAAATCTGGAAAAGTACTTTTTCGTTATTGGATAAAATAAAACATTTACTCTACTTTGCCACCCTAGTACATTAAGTTAGGCCCATTAGGATGGCCTGTAGTTCACCATATAAATTCCCAGAAGTCTTCCATATGTTCTCTTATCAGTCCAACAGTCTGAATCTTTGTCTAGGTTTAAGTCAGTTCAGCAGACATACTTGTTTGAAAACTCATTCATTTATCATTAGTAAAAAAATTAGGAACTCTAAATTTACCAATTATCTTCTCCATGTTTTTGCAATTCTTTTATTTTTCAATTGGTTTTTTGATTCTTGATTATCTATGTTATCCATGTTTTGGAAACTTGTGTGAAAGAAATATGTAGTTTTTATTTTGTGAAGCGCTTTGAGACTTTATTTCCTTGTAAAGGGCTCTATGTTAATGAGAATACTATTATTGTGATTATGATGATGATTATTACTAGTACACTGCCTTCAAGTTTCACTGTTTTAAGCAAAGATATTGAAATGGGTTTAAGTAATAAAGCTAAGAATGGGCTAACTTCCAATTGAAAAGTTTCCTTCTTTCCTTTTTGTCCCTATGATGTTGTGTTATCTACATCAGGTTTGTTTTCCTCTTTCCGCAGGCTTACCTTCTGTGCTTCTATATTCTGTTTTTTTAGTTTCCTGTCTTAGCATTCTCTTTTTTTTTATCTCCCGGTAACTGTTTTATCCTCCTCTTTATCATTTACCACATCTCTCTCTCTCTCTCTCTCTCTGAACACATTGTGAGCATGTTTTTATCCAGTTTTCGCGTGTCAGCACTATTTGATGCTTCAGTAGTTCATACATTAAGCCATGTCAGGCTTGTTTTATCTAGGAGTCGACACAAGGCAGTTGCAACTAGTTGCATTGCAGATATTCAAATTCAGCATTTTCCTTTTAATAGGAAATACCAAATAAAGCTGTAACAGTCCTAACTTTCCCTCCAGGGTATAAAAACTTTTCTTCTTACAACAGGCTACCTTTATAAGTAAATGATGAACGCTTTTTAAAAAAAACCATCATGATTATCTTTGTAAATAATAATCATGAAAAATATTTTTGAAATGTAATAATTGATTATGTTTATTAATGGCAAGCCCAAAGTTACTTGCATCATGATACAAAGCTATATTTTGTTACTGGAAAGAGATAGGCGCTTCTCATCATGACAAGTGATTATTTTTTTGGAAAGAAGAAAGGAAAATGAATGTTTATAATTTGCTTGCTTTTTTTCTTGATCCATTTAAACTTACCTGTTATTTGCTAATATTACTTATCCCATATTGTGCCCTCTTTGCAGGCTGCAAGATGCACCTATGATTCTAGCTCTATGTCTCATACAGTCAAAGTGGGGTAAGTTCCAACTTCTTCCCAATGAAAACAATTTACATGTTCAGATTTATGAGTGTCTATTATATCTATTCAGCCTTTAATTTCCAAACTTTGCCTTTGTCATTGTCAGTGCTTTGAAAAAAAATGACTTCTATGGCAATTCTTTGAAAATCAATTTGCTTTTTGTCTCTTATTTTAATTTTATTTTCCCTAAAATTGTAACTGATTCAGTACATGAAGTGTAAGACAAATTGTAAACAAACATAATTGTAAACTATTCTGTGAACAAAAAAATCACATGATTAGAAATTGTTCATTTATTTTTATCTTTAGAGCCACAGGAGATGATGAGATGTGTAATTTCTACATAATGTTTTACACTGACGGATCTGTGACCAACCCTTACGGTCAGTGCATGAACAACCGAATGCCAAGGTTGACAGGCTCACACTTCCCAGCTGATGTTAGCGTCCCTTTGCCACCCAATCCAGCCCTAGAGGAAAAGGCACATGGTCATCACCACCACGGAGGAATGGGAGGGAGTACATCTACTGAGGATGTTGATAATAATGTCGAGACACCTCTATATGACAGCAGCACTCCTTTACCGACTACAGAGCAGCCATCTCCTCAAGGTTGGTAATAATTGACTCTCATTGATAAGGATGGGACAAGATGTTAAAACTTGTTTTTAATAGAAAAAGGAAGACCTTAAATGAGAACCTTGAGCAGCAAAAGAGGAAAAATATTGGGGTTTTTTTTTTTATATTTTTGTCAAGTTATTACTTTAAATTTCAGCACTGATTTTTTTTTAATAGAGGCCTTAAGGAACTTTTGAAAACAATTCTTTGTTGTTGTTGTTTCTATAAAGAAATGAAAGTATTTTAAAGAAGTTTAATAATTCCTTTTCTAAATCAAGGGCACAAAGGAAAAAGCTACGGTTTCTTATTCTGATGATGAATTCCTGGATATATCCAAAGATCACAAAAAATGTTTGAAATCATTATTTAATTACTATGCCATATCTACCACAAAATTTGTTTCTGTAGTGTATTAAGATGATTTTGTCAACATATATGTTTTGCTGACTTTGTATACAGGGAAAATGATAAAACACTATCCTACTAAATCAAAAGCAGTATTACAAGAAATTCTACAAAGTGAACCTAACGAAAAACATTTGGCCAAAACCATCAACGATAAATCAAGAAATGAATTCTACAAATATGCAAGCAACAATCAGGAACAAGAAATGGTTCCTCAGAACTATGATTTTGATGACTTAGACCCAAGAGTGATTCCATATGAAAAACGAGAGAACCATGAGTACTATGAGGATTACGCTGCTAATGACCTGAGAGAGAAAGGTCTGTACGGTGCTCCTTCTGAGGACCGAGGGCTAAGTCGCAATCGGCATAAGGAATTTGAAGCTATGGATCAGCAACTCCGGCAGTACCCTGATCAGAAGCCCAGTGCATCGGGCCAGCCTCAGCAAAAGGACAGACCATTCTCCAAGCAGGCTGGTGCTCCTCTTGAACCAGGAGCGCAAACTTTCTCTGGCCACAACAGACTTCAACAACCTGGCAGCCAAATCCCAAAAGGGAAGAAGCAGCCTGTTCCACAACCCAAACCCCAGAGTCGTGAGTCATTTGGATCTGTAGATTTTAGGTTTTGCTTGAATAGATTGTTGTCACTTATTGTTGTCGTTACTGCATGTGATTTGGCTTGCATTAGTAATATTCATTATCCATTTTAATTGTAATTTTATTTTGGAACAACTTGAAGTGTTTTTGTTATATTTTACATTGTTTCTTTCATAGATTTTCAATACTTTTTGTATACGTGAGTTGAATTTCAGGATCTAAACTGGGCTCAACCAAGGGGATGTAAAATAATGAGATGAGAGAAGCTTAGTGCTCACAAATTTCTGGCTAGATCTACAGATAAATGTCATCATGTAAATTAGCTGACCTTTAAAGGATCGGTATTGCTGTGAATTTATCTGACATGAGCCTAGATATAATAACTGCAATGATCAGGGGCTGACAAAGATTTGTTTTGAAAAACAACTAAGATTTCTAGCTGTCTTATCTTAAAAATGTGATATCTTTTCAAACATATAACTAACTCAGCACTGTTATAGGTTAAGCTTTATATGAAGCATTTTTGTGCAGCTTAGAAGGTTTAAACCTACTGAGAGAAAATTGTGCTCCTGACGCTTTTTAAACTGTTGGTAATATATTAAACAGATTGAGTTTAGACCAAGCCGGTGATAGCGGCTCATAGGACTCTACTATTTGTAGTTGAGCTGCTATCAGCGGTTTATAGATATCAATCAGGTAAGGACTTCAAAAACAAAATGAAAATTTGCACAACTTGCTTATGGCCTTTTATGTATCCCATTTATCCATAACTTCATGACAAGATTTTGACGAACAAACTCATCTCTATAGCAAGATTCCATCTTAGTTTTACCTCTGTAAATTTAATTTGTTTTGATTTTTGAACGATTTGAATGTTTTGTGATGTACAAAAACATAATTTGCCCAGAGTGTTCTTTGTGTCGTTGTTAACCCATCTTGCATGCCAATTTTTTATCTTCTCATCAATGTGCTAGTTTCTCTTGATGTTTTACTTAACACTCTGTTATAGATTTGCGCATAATATTTCAGCAAAAAAGTGTTGCAAACTTACAAACTTTTGCTTGATCTCATCATAAATTGCCAAAACCACCGCTATGTGTATAGGAAATACCTATAAATTATCTTGTTTCTCTTCGGAATTTATTGAATATATGTGTTTTTCATGAATGAAAGTTTCCAAAATAGTAAAAGCTTGTTCTTAAATCTACAATAGGTCTAGGTTTAAAGGCTTGAAATAGTCATAATGGAGTATAGTGGCTGCAGTATAGTGGTCAAGGAATAGAATACTTACTTTTTAGTTTTTATCAAATAAATTGTTCTCTCTGACAGTCAAAACACACATGGTTCAATTTATACTTAATTATATCCTTTACATGTCAATGCAATCTAACATTTCCTTGTAAAGATTAACTTTTATAATTATGTAAAGGAATCATAGTCTGCTCTACAGTGTGGTGCAGAAAGTTTTGTGACCAATATACTAACATTGATTCAGTTCCTAGTTATTGCAAGTTACTCAAGCCAGCCCAATGTAATCCTAATGGTAGACTCTGAGGAGTTTGCACCACTGTTCATGGGGGAAAATGTTTTTTTTTCTCTAGTCTTTACAAAACAAAGCAAATATGCAAATCCAGACAAAAAAAACAACAATAAAATTGTGAAATATGGGCATAACGAAAAATCCAATGAGGTGAAATCAAAGGTCTTGGTCTAAAAGTGTGAATAAAATAGTTCTGTTTATAAATGTTGCTGTTATAGGTTGCTTTTCTTAAGTGCTAAATGTTGTTGTGAGCATAGCTTTTGTTACAAATCTCTTCCAGCTGCGTATATTTGCCATGTTATGCCGTTGATGTGATATTGCTTCGCTGAAATTTGAATATAAATTGATTTTTTTTTATTTATAGTGCTCAAATACATAAGTCAGTTTCATACTGGACAATTTTTTATGAGATCCTCTGGCTGATCCTAAACGCTCTTGTCTAGCTTACCTTCAATAAACTGGACATTGGAAATTTGAATTCAGAAAAAAGTACCCCCATAACGTTTTCTTGCTCTTTTCATTCAACAAAAGCTGTAATATCTTTAAGGAAACTACAATTTCACACAGTTATTTAATGTTTAACTGTAAACATTGGACTTTATCAATGCCTTGTATTAATTGACCATATCAAATTCTTGTATCATGTATGTGAAACTGTGAATATTTAACTTGGTTGGACTGGATGTGAGACCTTTATCGATGAACCATTTTTGAAAACCCATACTTCAAGCTGATAGTTATACATATATAACATCTGGCAATCACTCCAATTTTTCTCTCTCCTTTTATCAAATCAGTGAGATTTTTTTCACTAAAATACACCCATGTAATTTTGTCATTATCTAAGCAGTAAGGGCAGCCTAAATAACGTCCACATGATTTTACTTGTCTCAAGATTTTGTTACGAAGTGTGGAATAGAATTGATGTAACCGTCATTTAGATTCTAATAGGATTGGAAATCTGATTTTAAGAACCATTGGAAACTATTAAGAGTTGTTTATCTCTTTCAGGTATCCATTTCCAGCATAACCTTGTCCTTAATGAATCATGGCCAGGGAAACCAATGCATATCGGACAGGTTGGTGGAATTGCAACAGATAAAGATGGCAGGTTATACATCTTTCATCGTGCCTCAAGAATTTGGAGTGCAAGGTAAACTGGACTAGTCATGTTTAGAAAATATAAAAGTTGAGAATAATTGGCTGCAAAGCCTGACCGACTTCTCTATTCAGAGGTTGTTAGTTTTGAGGAGGCTCAGGGAAATTTCGGCCTTGCTAGCCCTTAAATATGGGAAGGTTACATAAACACTTTACCTGTGTATATCTTTTTGTTAAAGTAAGTAAAAAAGGATAGAGGGAGACAGATCTATGAAACGGTATGGTCACACAGTTGTCAACTTACCATCCAAAAGTTCATAAGATCTGTTCTAATGAAAACTAATCTTAGAATTTCAAATAGTTGAGTCTTGTTTGAATCTTAGCATTTATTTTCTTTCAAATGCCAGGTGTATTTTGTTGATTTCTCTGTGCTATGTTCACTATGTTTTGCCAAACAAACAAAAACGATTAGTTAACCCTACAGTATGTTATTGTGCCGCCACACTCCTAAAGTCAGGCTTGACAAAAAATTTCACATAATGTAGGACAATGGTTACATCTTTTTTTTTAATAGCAAACAAATCCATGATGCACCATATAAAACAAAAGCTTGTGGGTTGTTTTTTTTGTAGGTTACAGACCAGCTGTTCTACTCTTTAGTTAGTACTATTGCCTTACTAGAAAAACAACTTTTAGTTTTAGTGGTTTTTATTATCATGCTGAAGATGACTTAGGTAATTTTGTCAGCATAATGATGAACGCAAAGCCCTATTAGTTTATCGAACATTAGGTGTATTTTCTTTGGTTTTTTTTTACATATATTTATTTTTTTTTAGTTTTGAAAAACATTACTTTTAAAGTATTATTTGATACACATTCTAGTTATTAACGCTTAAAAGAAAAAAACATTTTTTTTTTCAAATCAAAACTTAAAGGGGAAAAAAGTATTGCTGAAAATATCTGGTGACTGGTACAAATAATTTGGATGGAAATTTCAATATGATAAAAAGCGTCTATAAAGTAAATTAGCTTTTTGTTCTATAAAGAACATTTTCTCTTTTTTAATTTGAAATTTAACTCTCAGAAGGCCAACCATGTTGCACAATATGGTACATGACTTTCATGACTTGTTCTCTTTGTTCCTATTCATTTTGTGAAATATGAGAATTTTTATGTTTCATGATAACGTTTAAGAATTTTGTAAAAAACAAAACTTCAGAGTTTAAAAATTTGAAATTGAGTAAAAAAAATTTTATAGCTGACATTCTGAAGGTTTACGCATTTTTATTAGGTGGAAGCTTGGACAAACGCACTGTTCTTAATAAATGTCTTATAATACAGTAGTATCCGGTTAAACGCACTCCAGTTAAATGCACGC
>BMAT01006176.1:75498-86166 GCA_019649035.1 Elysia marginata
AATGGGACCAAAAATCTAGTTTACCTTAAGCCAAAGTTTATCTTAAGCAGTGTTTATCTTAAGCGGACTCCGCTGTAAAGTGAAACCTAACATTCTTAGGACATCATTTAGAACAATTACAGACCATATTCCGGCATGACAGCAGTGATTTTGGAGAGAGAAAAGGTGATAGTTCCATGTAAATAAAAAATGATATAGAGCCAATTGAGTGATTTTTTTTTTTTTTTATCATTGATCTGTACCTTTATACCAACCTCAAAAAATGGTTATTCTACTATGAACTTGTTATCAGTAGAGTTGATACCAGCTTATTGAAGTAGGCATTTATTGTGAAGAAACAATAATTCAACATCTGCATCCATCCTCATTCCCAATCCTTGAGAATTTTTCAGCTGTTAAGAAATGTCTTGATTATCTAATCAATAATTGTAATGGGGGTAAGTAAAGTCCACCTTTTTCTTTTATAGTAAACTGTGTGAGTGGTTGACCACAATATGAGAGGTCCTGGGTTTGATCTCCAGTTCGTACAAAATTTTATTTGCTGACCTGTGCCGCCCAGCACTTGACGGGTAGCTAGATCTCTTAAGACTCTGTGAAAGTAAAGGCAGCGAGGAAAACAATGGCAAACTACCTCACCACTTGCCTAGAACCCTGCTTTTTGTTCCTTTATGCGCTTGTGGAGTATGGGACTAACTTTGCGAATTAGGATATGTCTTTGCTTAAAAGTTCATCCATTTTCTAGAAAAATTTATTCCCATTGTTTGTGATATTTACAGTATCACAGGAGTACGCGGAGCAGCACCCCAAGCGTCCACCCCCACATCTAATGCTACTACTGCGAATCCTTCATCTGCTACCACCACCACTCCTGCCACAAGCACCACATCCAGTACAAATCCCCCAGGCATTACCTCAGCTGGAGGTCCCTTAGGCTTAGGAAACCAGAGCAACCCTGATGCTTTCTCATCTATGATGGCTTCAATGATGCAAATGATGGTTGGTGGACAACAGGTAAGGTTTCAACAAGTTAGGATCATAATATTAAAACAAAAATTTGAAATACTAAGATCAACGCTAATTAGCAATAAGAGTTGCCAACATGTAACAAAAAGGACCTGAGCGTTGCACTTAAAACTAATCATCACATCTCAAGTTCTGAAAGGTTTGATTTTTTTTTAGATGTTGCAATAACATTTCTATAGCAGGTTTGCAATTTGTACTCACGGTGACATTAGGTGTAAAGCCTTTCTTTTGTGTGTGGAGAATTGTACTTTTATTTTTAACAATTATAGCCAACCTTTTAAACTATTACTCATTAAATTTTTCGCTGATACCATTACAGTTTAGGAACTTAGATTTACAAATGCAAATGTCACTTTTACAAAAGATTTTTTTATATGACAAAGTAATGACACTTCTAAGGTTTTAAATCATTTTAAATATTTTGCCAGTCTGAACCTAAACTTTCTTAAGTCTGTGGTCCCATGCATGAATCTGATAACCCACATGGATGTCAAACGGAGATATTTCCTGTCTAAGTTTGGCTTTTACAAAGAACATATAGAAGGTGACTAATTTACAAGAAAGCATTTGGGGCCTTAAACATTATGTACCACAACCGTTTGATTATATATGATAAAGCACATTATGGAATACTTGCTTGTACCTTTATCTTACTTTTTAGGAAAATGTGGGTTATCAGTGTTATCATGCATCTTTAGCTGTCAAAATTCCACAACTTAAAACATCTTGTTGGAGGTCTACACAATTGTTAGCTGTAAGTAAAGAATTGGCTTGATTTAGAGAACAGTATTTGCGTTTTTTTCTTTCCTATAGAATCAACCCCCTGAGCAGAGGTTTGCTTCACAACTGGAACAGCTGGCAACCATGGGTTTTGTGGACAGAGAGGCTAACATTCGAGGTACAAGAAAGAGTCTCTTGCTTAATTTCCTTCTATCAACCTATTGAGAGAATAAGCATTACACATTCCTATCCTGGAAAACTTGCGTTTTTTTTATTTTGAAACCGCCTGATAAATTTCGTGAGAAAAGTGTACCAGTGCGCTGTTTTATTTTTCTTTGACAGCGGTAGAATATGGATTTCTTGCAAAACACTTGCTTTTATTTTTTAAAATGCTATTATAAAAATTTACTTTTAGGAAACAAAGTTAGTCTTCAAAAGATTTCATCACCATATTCTTTTTTCTTCAAAACAGCTTTGACAGCGACTTTTGGAGATGTCAATGCGGCGATTGACCGGTTGCTGCAGCAAAGATGATGTGTTAATATATGACAAGTGAATTCACATTTAATTTATTCAATTATTGAATATTGCAGTTCCCTGACTGTTACTCATCAAAATTCAGGTGCATACATTGTGATTTGAATAAAACTTCTTTACAATTTTTTTGTTGAAATAGGACTAATATTTTTTTTTTGTAACAACAGCTATTGTGATCTTTGTTTTCATTTTTTTGACTGGTTGAAGGTATATTGCTATGGAACAAGGTCTTTGTAAGATCTTTTTAAAAGTATTATTTAAGTGTTCTGAAATCTTATGGATTTCTATGAATGTAAATAGTTTTCTGATATTTTGGGTTAATCTATCTCTCTATCAAGCAAACAAAATTCTTTTACAGGATTCAAGCTGACTTAAACTATATTATTAAGTTTTTAAAGTTGTGCCATTCGATTTTAAAAGTAATTCAGTGACAATATAATGTTGCTTAGCAGTGTTAACTACCAATCTGATAATAAGATAGCCACAAAGCATATTGTTAGACTTGAAGATCAATCCACAGAAGTGACCATTAAAGTCTTGTAGTAAATTTTATATTGTATCATTTTTTTCAACTACAGCAAACTTTTAGACAATGATCCATGTTCAACTAGTTATCAGGTCACAAATGTGGCAGCAACTGACTTGAAAATATCTTAAAAGAGGAAAAAAACAAAAACTCAGATCCACAATACTGGTTTTGTGTCTTTTGAATGCAAACTATGGATTCATATCTTTAAAGATCTAGATCTAGACAAATTGTAGGGAGATACAGAAACATTGTTAGTTTTGTTTTTGGAAGAAAAAAAAGGGTTTATGCAGGGGCTTGGGTAGGGGAGAAAGAGACATTTTTTTCTTGCGCTTATTGGATTTGTCATGCAGAGTTCCAGGATTTTCTACTCTGCAGATATATAACTTTGAAAGCTAAAGCATATATTGTAATTGACTTAGGACTTTTAAAATTTTCAATTAGTTGTGATTTCCCAAAAGACCCTATTTTTTATTGCTAATACATGTTCAGCTATGTCATTGCAGTTGAACTAAAAAACATAATCTTTGGGTGAAATGGTCTATGTTGGAGTCCCCTACAAGGACTTTACAAATGTTGTACCACCCTTTAACCAAATTTTCAATGATTTGAAATAACTCCAGTGGAAACCTCACAAAGAAAATCTAAATGGAATTAAACAAAAACCTTTGTGAAATTTATGTAATAGATACCAGCAAAGTTTATGCTGGGTAACTTTTCAGCTATTTACCCCCCCCCCCCCCCCCCTCTGCATACAAATACAACAGTTCAATGTCTCTGACATTGTTTGTGTATTTTATTGTGGTATCTATGTTTAACCCCTTCACTGCCAGGTAGGTCCTTCCTCTACCATTCAGAAAATTTGCTAAAAAAATTGTCTAATTGGAAAAAAAAAAGCAAATCTCCCTTTTAGCAAGGGAAATAATCTGTTTGGCCTACCATGTCTACAAGTTTCTTATGAATATATATGCCTTTGACCGTTCATAAGACTAAAAAATTATCAAGAATTGTCTACCCTGAGCGAGACTGGAGCTAGGCAGTGAAGGGGTTAAGGGGTATCTTTTATGCATAGGGGAAGTGGAACTAAAAGTGAATGGGAGACAAAAAGCAACACATTTATGAACTTCAGATCAAAGGAAAAGAGCTTCATAAACTTCCATTGCTGTTTGTTTAGAGTGGGAGGGTTTATAAACCACAAAATACTCACTTTCATTCAATTTGAGTGCAAACTCATATTCTTAAAATTCAGTATATTGAAACTGCCAGCTATCACAAATTGGTTGAGGTTTCCACAGACTATCAGTTGTTCTCAAGGAGTTTTTCGAAAGTGCACATTGTTATGTATCCCAGAACTTTTATGTGTTTCTCTGTCCATCTTAATTCTCATAACTGCTTCATCATGGCACAAGCCTTGCTATTTTACTTTTAAAAAGCAGCTTAATTTCCCACCTTTTTTAAGTGTCAACATTGTGTTAAGGACCAGGAAGATCCACTTAAAAAAGTCATTTCATTTTCCATATGAAAATTCCTTCTGAATGTCTGGATGTCTCTGAAGTCTATGTGTGAATAAAAAACGAAACTTAAGGCTCAATTAATAGATGTACATTAATAAATGGATCCACTCAATTTTTTCATTTTCACAACTTTTTTTTTACCATAGTTAGAAAATTGCATAGTTTGAAATTATCTGTTCCAACCTCTAATTGTTTCAAATCTCAGAAAATGCCAATGTTTTTTTTTATTATTTGGGACTGTACATTATCTGGTCAGAAATAAAATTATTTCAAAATGATTGTTGTTTTTATGTGTGTTTATGACTCACGTACTGTGAAACCTGCTAAATTTGCTAAATTGGGAAGCGCAGAACAACAGAACATAATTTTTTAATTTAACGACATTGCTATATGGAGAAATATTACTCTTTTAAACGGGAACAAATTCCAATTACCATTATCAAAAAGAAGTGTTGATGGCCTTGGCAGATAACTTGCTATATTTACATGTAAAAAGCACAGCACTTTGTGTTATGAATGAAATGACTCACAGGTGTGGTCTATTATACTCTATAAACAGCTTTTTTGGGCTTAGGCGAAATTAGGTGGGGATTCTTTATCCACCTGTCCTGCTGTGAACTCTTGGGTTCAATTCATTCCAGGTTGATATTGATATTTATTGTTTGTTCAAACAGCAGGTGCGGGATAGGCGCCAGGCATGGTTAAAAAAATCATGGTCATTTCAACAGAAAAGGTTATGACTTTTGTCTTTTAAGATTGTTGTAGAGTGTAGGCCTATAGAATGATAGCTAGGACAGTAATTAAGTAAGCTTGTATAACTATAGACGAGTTTGTTAAATCTGGAAGCTCCATTCATTGATTAATTCCTGATGCTATTGATACTAAGATAACCAGCAAGAAAAGAGTCGATTTGTTGAGGGTTGAGGATGTTGCAATTTTTACTTTATAAAGCATTGCTGTTTAGAATAAGAAATATTTCTAATAAGCTTCCAAACGTAGATAGTTAAGTTTCATAAAACTATCAATAGGCCTATTTTGTAGAAAGATATAGCACCTTTGAATTTCAAATATAGAGAAAAGGAAGAAAAAATATATTTTCTAAGTTGTGTCACTCACGGAAAGAATTTTTGACTTCCGACTCATTTAAATTACCCTGGGTGCAAAACATTTTTCTATTGGTGATAGACTGACTGAGAGATTGCAGGAGCAACAATAATGAAAGTTGTCAAACAATTTAGCACACCAAGAAAAACCTCACCATCTACTGGTCTTCTTCTTTCTTTGTTATACATGTATCTGCCTGAACACAATGTGTTTCTCTTTCCATGAAACCCGGTTAATCCGGAAAAGAAGACTTTTCCACCAATTTTTCTTGAAGCCGGTATGTCTAATATTATAAATAGCATGTCGCATAATTCCTATGGTCACAGGGATTCCGGAAAAAAAAATTTTTTTTAGTCCTACTATGGAAACGATATTCTGTGCAAAATAAAAAGAATGTGCCACTTCTGCTAAAGTTGATCTTAAGGCGACAAAATAACGTTGATTTTAACCAAATTTAAGTAAATCCTGTTATGTGGAAGTCCTTACATATAATTGTCCACAGCAGACAAAAAAAGAATCAAGCTATATGAAAATGGCCTACAGCAGAATTGTCAGCTGATTTCAGCCTTTTTCTGCATTAGACTTAGAGATTTCACTTTCACTCAGCAAATTTCGTAAATAACTATAATTTTGATTAAGAATAAAGCCCGAAACTCACCACCTGTTGCTAAATGTTAGTTACCGCTGAGGGTTCTGAACATAAAGGGACACACACTACTCTGGCTGTTATAGGCTAATTGAAAATGGACCTTTGCATTTCCTCAGTGCTTTCCTCCCTTAGTTCTATTCAGTTCAAGTTCGAGATTTCCTAGCCGAATTGGGGTGAACCTTCTTTAATTTCTAAATTTAATTCTAAACCAATAATAGGTTCATCAATATAAAAACTGAAACATTTAATACAACTACGAAAGTAGCATGTTTGACTTGGTAGAGTGTTTCCTGATCTGACGCACATTTATGGTAAAAAAATCTCACACGGTGTTCAGCTTTTTTTTTCATTAGTCATTTACATCGCTGAAAAAGGCCAAGGCTGTACATGTATTATGAACCCATTGCCGAAATAAAAAAATGGATCAACCCTAAATTTAAATTTGAACTAAAGCTAACATAACAAGGGTGCGTAGATAAAACAAAAATACATAATTTTATAAAAAGTCAGATGTTTCTTTGGAGTACATGTACATTTTCCATAGCTTTTTAGAGCAAAAAAGACCGAAAGAAAAGGCTTCAAACTTAGGCAAAATGTATGTTGTTATGAGGATCCCCTTACTTGATTAAGCTTGTATATTGTAGTTGAAATGAAACGGTATTTAAATTACCCATGTTAAATTTGGTTTGCAGTGACTGTTAGATGTTAGTGACAATTTGAAAAATTAAACTCTCTGCATACGTTTTCTTTGCCCCCCCCCCCAAAAAAAAAAAAGCAAAATTCAGCTAAACACAGTGGAGTCCACTGTCGACAAATTGAAGGGAAGGTTTTACCAGCGATCATTTGTCACGATTCGCACTGCGACCAGGACGCTGGTTTCACTGAGGCAAAGGGAATCCCCCAAATTTTGGAGGCGCTGATTGAGGCTATTATAAGGACTAAGCGAATCTCAATAAATACATTGCATGTAATTCTTTTTCTGCTTTTAAAGTCTTTGCTGAATTGTTTTGTTCGTGTTTGATACTTGTACCGAAAAACATTAGAATTGCGTCAGGATTACAGTTTTAGGATAGGTTCTTTAAGATACGTTTGAATTTTTTTTTGTCATAATTTTTCGCTCCGGCGGGACTCGCTCGAGGCCACAGCAAAAATATTTTGTCTCCGCTTGATATTTTGAACACCTGGCGTGGCTTGCGGCCATGACGCAGGAACTCCCCACTTGCAATTTTGCCACCCACGCTGCAATTTGGACGCTGGCTCGTGACACCCACCATGGCGTAAGTCCCGATCGCCACTTGAATGGTGGTCTTTCAAGTCAAGTCTGTTTGGCAGTCGCATTTTGTATTTCTTTATGTATTTTTCTAATGGTCAAAATGAACTAATTTTTTCGATCCTGAGGTGCTGCTATGATCAGGATACCACTGTTTTTGTAACGAACTTTAAAAGCTTCGTTTATTACTGTTTCTACAATTCACCCCGAAGCTTTCATAGTGGTCTTTTTGAAAATCAGTGGTTATGAGAAAAGGGGTAAAACTGTATCAAATGCCTTTGTCGTGTATTTGCGACATCAGCAATATTCTTAATAAATCTGTCGTGGTTGATTTTCGAAATTTTAAATACGCTGTAGAAATAATGACATGTATATTAAATTACAAAAGATAATCGGGTCATTGTCATTTTGGTCTATCTCTGAAGTTAACAGAGTAATAGATTGTTATTCATTCTCTTATTTTCAATGACGTTACTTCACAGGTTTTTCCACTTCAAACATGAGTCGCAATTGACTTGTTTGCATGTAATTGTAAATTTCAAAACTCGTCTCCTTTTAAATTAATTACGTAAATATCCCATTTTCTTTTAAATGATAGTTGCTTTCCTGTGATTGTGAAATAGTTGTTGGTAAGGAAAAATTTGTTTAAGAAGATTGAAAAAAGTTATATGGAATAAGAGAGAGCGCGAGATGGAAGGAAAGAGAGAAAGAGAGGGAGAGAGAGGTAGTGAGAGAGATCGAGAGAGAGACAGACAGACAAACAAACAAGTTGTGAGGATTGGAAAAGAGCTTACTGGGGAAAATGGTAATCATAGCTTTATCTCCTCAGTCATGAACAGTCAAAAGTTTTGGATGTTACTTTGCAAATCTAAAGAGCTGTAACACGGTCTTTTAAAAAGTTTCCTTTTTTGGTCGCCAGCGTCACCGTTTATAGCAATAAAATAGGACAGCATGCCTCCAAAGCTAAAAGTTACACCATATTACTTGACCATTTAGCTAAATGATGTCAGCATCAATCTTTTAAGATCTATTCATCCTAGTTTATCAAAGTTTAATAAATTTTATCACCAGACTGCAATATTTTTGTAATATATTATGTTTACTTCATGTATCTACTAAGAGACATGATGTGTATGTTTTTACTAATGTGAGGTATGTACATTTTTACCTGATTGGTTTAATTTGTATTTTTCTATGTTAATTGTATACTTTCCTGCTTTTTTAACGTGCTGAAAGTGAAAAGATCAGTTTCCAATCTATTTCTACATATTTGGACAATAAGCTATTCCTATTCCTAAATCTCATGTTATGCTGAAATGGAACTTTAAAACACTGCCAGGTCACCTAGTACTACTAGTAAACCATATAATATGCGTCTAGAATGCCTGTCATGACAGGGCAAAACCACGAACAACAATGTGGGCACAGTATCTTCTATCAACGACACGGTGAAACCCTTTGTAATTGTAAAGGAGTTGACAATCCTGTAATGCATAAAAAATAACCAGTAAGCTAAGCTTCGTGCGCCTGAATTCCCAACAGTCACTCATGTTGGAGTAATAGTAGAGTAATAATAATAAATATGATAACAATGATAAATATGCCACTAATAAGATGATAATGATGATAATGATAATAATAATAATAATAACGACAACAACAACAACAATAAATTAAAGTACATTTGAAGAGGGTGGTTGCAATGCTTTTATTAAGCAAATTAACTTCAGGCGTAATACTATGTAATAAGTACCCAGCAAATCATTTCGTACGGTACTCCGCTAGAGAGCTAATAATCATACAATCATTGTACATGTACATGTATGTACTTTCGTTTGTACAACAATCAATGCATACGAATTGGTTCAAAGTGTAACAAAGCAGTACGCACACAAAGCTAAAATTGTAATGTACACTAAGTTGCTGACAAAACGGACAATGATTTAATTCTAAATCATACAAGTTGATGAAATATTAAGGAAAAAAACAGAAAAAATTAATTTGCCATGTCTTAGCTACATAAATTCTAATTAAATCTACAGAGTATATGGCGGTAATAAAAATTACTGACGCACGATTTTATTCGTGGTTGACAAGAGTGTGGATTCACAGAACACCGTTTGAAACTGATTTTGGTATTGAACAGGACCTTTCCAAAACACTTGAGGTTTTATCCACGAAACTCAAACCCAAAAATGCTAAACTAGATTTATTTTACTAAACCATCATCACAAAATTATGCTTACAGCAGTGCATTTTTGTGAAGCGAAAGCCAATGTAATGATAGCACTCAACATTCCTTGTGACAAAAAAAAAAAAAAAAACATATCAAGGTACCAGGTAAAGGTTTCAGTCGGCATAATTTTATGTTGATCTCCGGCCAACAACCGTCAAGGGTAGCGCATTGACTTTAATGACACATGCAAGAATCCAAACACATTGGATGACGATGAGCGGTGTCACGACAAAAAGTGTCATTTCTTTAAAAAAAAATAAATTTTTTTTTTGCACAGATCTAACTGCCTCAACCATAATAAATAAACTACCCTCAGAACCCTCAGCTTGTGTCTAAAGAGGACTGTAGAACGAATCATTATAATGACTAACTTCAGAGTAACCTGGTTACAAGTAGATCTAGTGCTAAAACATAAGCTTAACACAACTGACCCTGAGATCAACCTGGTGAACGTTACGACTAATACGCGGCTAATTTAGTTGCTCTTTTTGATAGTGACTTTGCTGAGATTTATTGTGGGAAACTTTGTCATTCTTATACATAATATTTAACACCATGGACGTAATATGCCTATTCGATAAGGGAAAAAGTAGCTTACCAATTTCTACATGTGCATTAACTTAAGCTTATATTTCTTTATTCGCATGAAGAGTTACTTCGCTTTAATGTTCTGAGACTGGGCAGTTTTTAATTTTTTTTAATGTTAAAAATGCCATTCGCCGGTTTGTGAAACTCAATTCAAGTTGAATACTAGCAACTTAAGGGTTACAAAACAGGCAGCGGCTTTAATTTTAAGACCGAGGCCCAAAACCATAAATGACATAAGAAATTGTTTTACTTGGAATGCATGGCTTTCATGCAAGATCCATGTTCAAAGTTGATGTATCAAAGTTTTCAAACACGTAGGATTGTGGTTTTAGTGTTGCCTTCATCAAATGACTTTGTATTTCTGATTGACTAACGCTCATGAAATTGTTGTCACGTAGTCGCCTATAAATCTTGTAAAATCTAATGTACCAGTACTTAAACTAAGCGAAGCCATACTAGAAAAATGAACATGCTGCTTAGACATACCTAGATAACACACAG